>JAGXCT010034180.1:55288-100346 GCA_022495035.1 Philopotamus ludificatus
GTATACATCTCATTTTTTTGTGTTTTAAGCAAATGCGCGAAGCATGACCGCCACATACGCCCCAACCAGTTTCAGCAAATCTCTGATGCGCTGAGACGATATATAAGTGGTGGTTAGGTTTCGTGGACTTTCTTGAATTATCCGATGTTCCACTGTTTGGGCGTCGTATTCGTGACGGAATCCTTGGTGTTCCGTTACGTTCCTCAAAAATTTTCCGGTTTTTTCATGAACACAAGTAGCAATCCTTTTCTTTCTCTTGGTTTTTCTTAGAGGTCCTATTATTCTCATATTCCGTTTCTTTCGGCGGCGATAACTACGTATTTTGCGTCGTTTCGATGCACTGATCTCGACGCTTGTTCTCTTGATGAAGTAACGACGACGGCCGAAAATTACATTTGTGTTATGGTGACCCTTCGTCTTCATCTTAACCCGATTTGACGCGTGGATCACGGTCAATCCTTTGTCGTCTTCGATATCTCTGACGATATTACCGGTGTCGACGAGAATTCGCTGCGGCGACCACCGGTTCCGAATCTGCAGTTTCCGGTTCTTCCCAGCCAGGGCTCTTGAACACGGTGATATGATTAGTTGCGGCGATACTGCGGGTTTTTTCCTTTTCTTCCCCCGTTTTCCTCTGCGTGAGGCCTTTTCGGGTCCGATTGTAGGCGATATTATGGGTTTTCTCTTAATTATTTTTCGATTCTTCGATAGTGCTGTCCCCTTAGATATTGTCAGCGGCAGCGGCACTTCGCGTTTTTTCTTTTTCCTCACTCGCTTTCTCGACCGTGCTATCTTTTCGGATCTGATTGTCGGAGGCGGTATTTCCATTTGTATGTGAAATACCTGATTTGGCTTACAGATATTTGACAAAGTCTTCGACGGCGTCACTTCTTCTTGAATTGTGGAGATCTCGGAATCCTTGTCATGCACGTGCGTCACTCTTGCTGATGGCTCCACCTCTTCTTGCATTGTGTGGACTTCGGCATCATCGTCAGAAATGTTTGTCGGCGGCTCCATTTCTTCTTGTCTTTCGTAGACTTCTTATTTTCTTCCTGCACGTGTGCCACTTCCGCTAATGGCTCCACCTCTTCTCGCATTGTATCGGCTTCAATAGGTTCACTTTGAACGCTTGATGACGGCTCGATTTCTTTCGCTGTTGAATCGGCTTCTCTTGACGGCTCGATTTCTTCTTGATGGTCCTGTTTCGTCGCCTCTTGCTCCTCCGGAATGCTTGTCGCCGTCTCGATTTCCTCTCGCTTTTTGTCGACTTCATAATTTGTATCTTGCCTGTTCATTATTGATTCTTCCACTGGCAATATACTTAATTTCGTTAGCGGCTTCGTTTCTTCTGGTTCTTCCACTGGCAACATACTTGATTCTGTCAGTGGCTTGGCTTCTTCTTGAAGGTCTTTCTTCACTGCTTTTAAGTCGTCATCGATACAGAATTTCACTATTTTATCGGCGACATCTGCCTGTTTCTCCACCGGTAGGTATACCATTCGTATCAGCTTCCGTTGGAGTTTCTGTGGCAATTTTTGTGACCACATCCTTCTGAAGACTTTGCTCTCCGCCATGGTTGGACTAACGTATTGTTTCATAATCATGAGCAAGCTCGAGGGTTCCAGATTGCCGAATCGGATATTCGACAGTAACTGTTCCACTTTTCTTGCTTCGCCTTTGCGCAATCCCCAGATGATTGCGTGTCTCTGTGGGATTCATATTTACCATTTCCGCCAGGAACGACTCCTCTCTTCGAATTAATACATCGGCCACACGTCATCCATGGCCTGCGATGGCACGTAACACCATACATGCTGTCATCGTCGACTTTCTCGTAGAGTAGCATTTGAAACTCTACGTGGTCGATCCATTTGTCGATATCGTCCTCGCGTTCGAACAGCGGAATCTCACGAACGAATTCACGCTTGTTGAGAGCTATTTTTCTGCACTTTCTGTCACTGTCGCGTGTTCAATCACGTCGGGCGGTCTCCAATGTGGGGGTTATGCTCCGACGTATAGAAAAATCTGACTCCATAAGATTTATATTTATTTGCA
Source organism: Philopotamus ludificatus (assembly GCA_022495035.1). NCBI lineage: Eukaryota > Metazoa > Arthropoda > Insecta > Trichoptera > Philopotamidae > Philopotamus > Philopotamus ludificatus. The sequence continues at coordinate 57,344 of JAGXCT010034180.1, forward strand.
CTAGAATTACAGACAGAAAGGCAGAAAGAATATGATTAAGAAAAGCGATCGTCAAGTGTCGGATTTCACCAAGGCGTCGAAGTAGTGACGTCGATCTGTTTCTTGTCTACCGACTCCCCCCCAGTCGGTCTATTTCGAAGCGACCTGTGGCAGCACTGGCCACTGATGTCCGATATTTTGTCCGCTTACGGTGAAGTCCACGCCTCAGCCTCGTATGATTTGCCGCACAAAATTGCAGCTCTAGCTCGAGTGTCTGCAATTTGCCATGGCGCGACCGCAGTCAGCGCTCGGAGGCATCGGAGAGAGTGTGTTTCTTCCCGACGAGCATCACCAGCTCGGTCGGTATCTTCGGTACACTGGGTTTCAAAGGTAAACCCCGACTCTGAAGTTTGGTTTTTTGTTTGTTTTTGGAGCGCTTCCCTTTCGGGTCTATCTCCTTCATCGATTTGATGTTTTGCTTAACCCCTAAATAATCAATTTATTTGCCGCAACGTACGTGCTGGTCAAATTTGCCCAATGCATGATTTTACCCTCCAATAAAAAGTGATTTTAATCAATAAATTATTTAGGTTTTAGGATATTGTTTGTTTGTCAACTATGCGTTGTACATTTGTTAGTTAATAAATAAAATAAGAAAAAATAAAAAAAAAAAAGCTGGAGTTGGTAAGGAATTGTTGGTCCAGAAATAGTTTCGAGGTTAGCCTATTCCTGTCTTTGCGTTGGATGGAAAGATTTTGTAGATTTCTTCTGTTTCTTCCAGAATGGCCCGTGGACGTCTGACGAAGGAGCTATCTTCTGCAGCTGTGTGTAACTATGTTCAATGCGACCAATTAGCATCTTCGCTAATGGAATAATCCCTTGCAGGTGGCCTGTCTCTCGTTAAAGGGTCCGCAGGTATACATCTCATTTTTTGTGTCTTAAGCAAATGCGCGAAGCATGACCGCTACACCCTCATATATAATCAAAGCGACCATTTTAATTAGGGCATTACACGTTGAACGCATACTAACTCCGAGGTTGTCACTCATTATGACCGATTAATGCTGTTTATTTAAACGATTGCAACTTCCTGTTCGATTAGCATTTACAATCCTAATCAATCGCTTATAAGTCATATGGTTGGATTTGACTGACGAGTGCCCTCACATGGGCAGCTGTATGTCTGAATGTCAAGCGAGAAAGAATTATGATCGTTATTCATCATCAATAAGGGACTAAAAATAGTATATTCATCATTATTGTAGCATTTAAAACAGACAAATTCTTATAGGAAGTCTTCTTTATTGACATATTTATTAATCATATATATCCTATATGTCATTTCTATATATTAACAGGCAAATTTACGTTTTGAAAATGCTGATAAAGGAAACACTGAAGAGTGATTAAATACGATTCATGTGATTAGGGTTTTTAACATAAGAATGATTTTATTCTTAATCTCGTTGAACAATAAGAGCAAGAAAATGGTGGTGCAAGCGAAGATCTCGTAAGAACACATCAATATTTCTAGAATATATTAACTTTATATGTAAAATCATGTCTAACATATTCTTAAATGAATCTACGACAGTAATACTGATTCTTACCGAATATTTAATAAGCATGGATGAGGCATCATTCAACAATTTGAGCATATAACGTCATACGCTAATATAAATTGAAAGACTGATAACGTTCAATATAAATTTTATTTGTATTTAATACAATTTTATGGAAAATAATGGTTTTCAGAATAACTAACACATAAATAAATAAGCTTTCATAGCCATCCAATTATTTATTGACAGAAAATCAATAATAAATTAATATTAATACAATTGATAAAACTATACGTACACCGTTTTGATATTATGTGTATGCGTAGAGTTTTTAAAAATTATATTGTATGAGATTATGACTATTGTGATCATCGCTGCATTGATAAATATCTTAAATATAATTTTTTGTCCTCTATTTTATTAAATAACATGGAAACAAAAATTAATTATAACGTCATTTATATCATATTATATAAAAAACGTGTATGTAAATAGAATTTACATAAAATATATAAAAAAATAAATTAAAAGATATCTGTCTCAGTGACGGGTGGGGCTGTTGGTTTCTTCATTTTGCGCGGTATCCAATTAATCCACGATGATCGCGTCGATCGCATTGAGCCGGAATTATCCGCATTCGATAAATCATTTCTATTTTGCTAAATACATAATTAAAATGATCGATAAATATTTTTTAATCAAATAAAACATAACATTAATATACATACCGTAACATGGAGAGTTTGAGAAACCCACATTTCTTCTGAATTATTTCTCTTTTTAATCGACTTTCTCCGGAACCATTCAATAATTCCGATGATTACTATCAATATCGCGATCGCAGTTCCAATCAATACGTATAATAAAACTTTAGGCGTTTGTTGTAATATTAGGAAAGGCAGAAACATGCCCAATATAATAAATATAAATACGACTATCGCCACACAGGTCCATTTGTATAAATGGGTGGATTTTTCTAAAAACAATATATTTTTTTATTATTTACATTAGTCACGGATAAGTATAGATAAATATAACCTATACACATAACCTAACACTCGGTGATAAAAACAATATATTTATCAATACACTCGTATTTTAAATTAAATATAATATACCTTCGATACGTCCCGGCATTATGATAGTGGCATAACCAAAATCATTAGTTATACTTTCTTTTTTTTTTGGTTATTAAGAGAATAATACAATATACATTGTGATACAAAGATAAATGTTGAAAGAGATATGTTAGATAAAGAGGTATGGATTACACTAAAAATAATGATAAAGCATTATCTTGCATCACAGCACTTATTGCTCAGCCAAAAATTGAATATACCACTGATGATATATAATTTTTCAACTTTTGGACCCTTGTTCCCGGTAACGATTTGTTATTATGTCAAATTTATTTATATATCATCTTAAAATTATAAATATTTCATCTCTTTTTACATCACATCACGTTAAAATTTTTATTGATTGAAAATATATTTATTTTTTTCAGTTATATTAACTACGTTCTTTCAGACAACTTTAATGATGTTAATGATATTGGAGATTTATTTATAAACAGGTTTTTAATATATTATCTTCAATATTTTGCAAAGATTTTATATACGATTCAGATCGGGATTGTTTCTTGGTTATGTGTGAGACTTATATTATATTTCAATTCACTTATAACATAAATAATCATCTTAAAACATCGAACTGATTTGTATTTAATGACATCATCTTACTGTTGACAACCTTTAACCGGTGTATTTTTATAGATGGTGGATGATTCACAGTTAGTCGTAGATATTTTGCATAATGTGGAGAGTTTTCCTTATCGGTTTTAGCAATACAATGTATTTTACGGAGTTAAAAGAAGAGTTGACAAGAACACTAGACACGCCTTCAGACCTAGCTCGTCAAAGACCGAAATAAGTTTGTCAGAAAGGAATTGGGCATAGAAAGGCGTTGAATACAGCTTTTTGCCTATCAAGATGACACTCATTGTGGTCAGATCTCAGCTGGCTTTCAGGATGCATGTCAGAGAATAATGAGATTGGCAATGGGCATGGGACTGATGATCAACGAGACCAAGACAAAATACATGTTCATATTCCAAGGACGAATCCTTGAACCCCTGAGAGTCGAAGAGTACAGGCTTTAGGTCGTTCGGGAAATCACATATCTTGACTAACTTATTATAAAAAATAACGAAACCAATTTGGAAGTCCGAAGAAGAACCATGCAGGCAAACCAGTACTTCAACAAGATGAAGAATAAAGTCAAGCTCGACATGATATTCATCAGGGTCATCAATGACTGACAATGCAAGATGAGCAACAACTGGATATCCAGGAGAGGAGAATTCTGAGACGAATATTTGGAGCCGTATGCGATGACGGGGAATGACATCCAAAGCAACGAGGAGCTGTACTGACTATACAAGGATATATTATTCACAACTGTCGCCAGACTTGCCAGACACAGTTAACCCTTTCAATGCGGCGGGTCTAAACACGATTCTGCATCTGAGTGCGGCGCGTTTTGGACCAAATTATTTTTTTGGCGAGGTAAATTTGTATTCAACTACATCGCTATTAGACCATTTTCCTAAGTGATTTATGCAAAACATGTTAATTAGGATATGTCTTTCCATCTCTAATAAAAATAAACCTGATTCGCCTTATTTTCTTAATAAATCACAAAACATCAATTGTTGCTCAAACAGAGACAAGGAGAAAAAATGGGAATGCGACCAAAATGAAAATGCTAAATGCAATTTTCTTATACTATTGGCGATCCGAGCGTGTATGGAACATAATGTACGTGGAAATCTCTTTAACAAATCCCTGAGCCAAGATACACCCCGACATACGTTTTGAGATTTTAATGAGACACCACGCGCGATTTGAATCGTTACTATTCATATTTATATATTACATGGTTCTTATAAATTTCTTGTGATATGTTGTATATTTATTGATAGCTGTGTTTATTAGCTGATTTTTAAAACAAACACCATCAATTAACCTGGGCCAATTTTTTATGTAACGACAAGTTAAAGTTTTAAAGAATCTCGCGCATGTACGAACATGCGGCCGCACCCTGGACACGATTTGTATGCGCATGTACGTCATGCGCCCCTTACTGAAAGGGTTAACAAGCCTTCCTGTCCCAGGAGGAAAAAGACGACGAGGAAGTACAGAGGGACACTGCATCATTGAACTTACCGTAAGATGGAGCGACGTGGCGGCAGACCGGATAAAATGGAAAAGGGTATTGGATGAGGTCAGGACACTACACTAGGCCTGTGGCGCTGATATGATGATAATATGGCAGAACAGCAAACATTCTCATTGACGATATATAAAGCAATGAAAGCTGGACACCAAACAACGACTTTTTTATCTCTAGTTTTCTTAAAACCAACAAAAAAAGCTAAGAGCTGCCATCCAGGTTGTGAGTGCTACCAAAGGTACCTGCAGCATCCAAACTAAAAATAATTGCGAATCATCCCTACGCACATCCGAGTGCCGTTACAACTTGTGTGGGCTCACGGCTGGCGACCTGACTTGTATTAGAAAGAGCCAAGGAAACTGGGAGGATAACCGACGAAACCCTAGATACAAGGTCGAGGCAGACACATCCCTCTTGCTGCTGTAAGACCAGGACGGAGATGACATAGTGACTTTCGGTTGTCAGAGACCCGCGATGATTCATTCATATCAAGACTGCATTGCAATTGATACTTGCTATGTTAAGGGGGCCCGACAGTTGTACCGATATCAGAAAAGGTAAGCCGTCGCTGCCTTCAATTGTTAAGGTGCACGAATTGTCACCGATTATTAAAATGGGCATCCAACTGCTGGTGTCAAAACGATCGACCGTCCAGTAGTCGACGATCGCTTCGAGTGAAACATGCTTTGTTTTGAAGATTTTTATTGAAGAAATACAGGTCGTCAATTCGATGATGGATGTATATGGATGTGACGAATAAGATCCCAGAGACGAATCTCCGGTACGAGATGATGACAATAAAGATCCCAGAGACGTATTTCAGGTACGAGAAAAATCACGGAGATGTGACTGCCATGACGGCGTGAGCAAATGTGTGTGTATGATTAAAAAATGGGACATATTTATACCCGGTCTTGTGAGTCGCGTGACGATGACGTCACTGGCATTTGGCGGGAACCTTTTCCCGCTAAAATGTGTTCTATGCCACACTTTACCTAAGAAGAATATATACAGACGGACTATGCCAGTTTATAATAGCTACAATAAATAAATATTAAATTATTTACCATTCAATTGTTACGCACTAATCTTCTTCACTTTATTCTTGACAACATTTTTTTTCTTATTGTGGCTTTGGCTATGATTCATTAATTTAGCTCTCGTCCTAAAACATACTCCGCATTGATCGCAAGTAAATTCTTTCTCTGTAAATATTTTAAACCCAAGATTAATTTATTTAAAAATCATATCAGTCACGAATTAAATATCATACATTATCTGTAATCTATAATAACATTACTCATTTAATTTATAATCAGTATAAATTTTAATACCTGATAATAAATTAAAAATTCAAGATATAGTACAGTCAACCCTTCTATAACGTTCAGATAGGGACCACGCTATAGAAAAAAAAAAGTTAGGCACCCATACAAAATTTGGGGTTAGGTTTTTTTAATTTTCTTTGCGATTTGAAGCAAATCAAACATTTCACCTATTTTAAAATTTTCCAATGACGCTCCTGCCGAGGGAATGCTATACAAAAAACCGCCGCAAACGCTATAGGAGGGTTGACTGTACGATTAAAAAAAATATATCACCGGAATGACTAGTCACAAGATGAGCCTTCAATACGATATTGGAATGAAATAATTTGGGACAATTTTCATGCGGACAATTTAAACGCGGTGGACCACTGTGAATCTTTTCGTGTTCGGTTAGCAAGTAACGTCGAGTAAATATTTTTCCGCAACACTAAAAATAAATAAACAATGTGAATAAAATTTGTAGATTTTAGCGTACATATCGCAAATATATATTTACTTGACAAACGAATTTAGCTTTTTCATGAACGCACGACAAGTGCCTTCTCAGATAATTGGCGGCAGTGAACGATCTTTTACATATTTGACATTCAAACGGTTTTTCTTGAGTGTGTTCAGTCCGTACGTGCTGTTCGGCTATATATTGCCATTTGAAGGACATTTTGCAAATCTTACACGTGTAATCACCGTTGCCGTCTCGACAGATGTACATTTGCGACGACGTCGTATATATGTATCCTCGTTTATTTACTCTGCAAATTAAGCAATAAAATAAATATAAATACAATATATCGGATAATCGATTCAAATCGAATGACCTACCGTGAAATGTGACGAGTATCGTTTTCATCGTTATTATTGGCTAGTTCTATCGTATCGTCCAACGCTTTTATATCCACGACATTAAAATTTAAATCATCTAATGACGTTGCTTCATTGAATTTTTGCAAGTTATTTGAATCGCTGATTATTATTGTGGAATTACACACATTTTCGACTTTTGATTCTGTCTCTAAATCGGATAGCCATTCTAAATCTGTACATTCGTCATCTATATTTAAATTCAACTGCTCGTTATTTTCATTTTCAATTTTGTCTGAAATTTATTTACATATTATTAATATAGTATAAGATTTTTTCATTATTTATAAATACATGATGTGGATATATTTACCGTTAGTACAGTTATCGAGATAAAAATTATCTATTTCCTTAAATCTCCGTAGAATATCTTTTGATTTTAATATTTTGTCAGCTTCGGAGGATTCTTTAAATTCAGGCCAACACATTTTCGTTTGATTATCAGCATAAGACTTTAACAGAGCTTGCGTAATCACATATTTCTTTTTAATTTCACTAATCGTATTAATCAAACTGTTTATTCTATGCAAACATATTGCACAAATATTTTCTAAGGCACTTAAGTCATTTGATTCTATCTGAAAATAAAAAGGAATATTTTTTTGATATTTTCTTCATTTCACATAAAATATTCATAAGAAGATCAATCGATGTCTCGAAGAGACTGAACAACTAGATGTTTCAATGAACAGATTATATGTATAAACTATTTCTACGTCGAGTCTTAGATAGTCTTTAAGCAAATATTATTCTCACACCTTTAATTATAAAGAAAATAATGTCTTTAAAGAGCTGAAATTGATTAAGAATGAGATGAAATTGAGACCGATAGTGGACCTGTTGAGCTAGGAGCCAGGCGAGGTGGTGCGTGTGTGCAAGGTCAACCAGACGCACATGTGCACGCACTTCACTATCCTCGCCGCACAGTGCGCACACCGACATGACAGCTGATGTTGCCACACTGTAACTGTCATACGACAACGGATACACTGGCAACATTATAATGAGTAAAATAATTATTGAAACTCTATCCATTCTGAAATTGATGTATAAAACGTCATAGATATATTTTTCACATAAAACGATAAGTTATAATAAAGAAATATACAATACGATTGTAAATAATTTTGATCAATTGTGTTATATTTTTATTCAAAAAAAATATCTTCAACGTTGCTTTAGTAAAAATATTTTTTTAAATTAAAAATGTGATGTGCAACTGTTTTGTTTAATAAATTCCTTTGAATACATGTTTTAAAAAATCGCACAACCAATGCAAAACAAAATTTTATAGGTTGTAGATAAAATAAATATGGAATTAGAAGCTTTTTTCAATTATATTTATGAGAATATATTAATAGCATATGTTCTCTTTGTAACATCATACGAGACAGCGAATAAAAAGTGTTTTGTGCATCGCGAGTATGTAGGAGTGTAGAGTACAGCTAGGGCAGGCTAGGCGGGCAGGACATGCGCGTTAAATTGAGCCACGGACCTCCTTTTTGCAAAAAAATATAATTAAAAATAATTAATATAAAAAAAATATTCAATAGCCGCAAAACAGGGTTGCCAAATTAAATAATCTATTATTATTTTGAAAATATTATTATACGCTAAGCCGAGTCGCAACCTCCTTTTTGCAAAAAATATTTAATGGCCGCGAAACAGGGTTGTCAAATTAAATAATATATTAATAACCCCGTAGAGATAGGTAGAAACACTTTTTGTATCTCTGTCACCAGTAATTGGTGTAGAGATGCGACTATCCCGGGCTAGGTTGACCCGGCTTCCTCAAAATAAATCTGTGGGTCTCGCCGTGTTGATGCGTCTATGTATATTTATAGAAGATTCTGCAACGGGTCAATAAAATGTATTATTCTATCTACCAAGATATTATTACATTCGTTTAATTCGTATATACAATCGTTTAAATTAATTTTAAATCTGACATCACTATATAGTTTTTTTATACGGGCAATACTGAAAGTGTCAGAACACGTGCTTATGACATTTCTTCAATATGAAGAAGGAATTCATCGAGTATAGTTTGCAAACAAACGACATTTATAGAAAAAATGACGCACATCCAGTGGTTTTGAAGTTCCAGAATGAATTCGCTGCATCAGGAGTGGAGGCCTGCGGGCTGTACAAAGAGCGGGGGGCCTCTGAGCAGGTGGCGGCTGTTCGACGAGACGGTATGTTGTACACGGGTCGTGAAGCTGACAGCCCCTTTTGTCGAAACTACCTCTTAGTCAAGAATAAATTATCAGGTAAAGTTCGCCTGATAGAAGTCGGTACCGCTTGTCTAAAAGCTGTCATATCGGACAAATCGTCGAAAACAATTGAGGTTGATAAAAACGAGCTGAGAGAAAAGTTTGGTTCTAAACGTCAAAAACGCCAAGCCCAACAATATAAAAAGATGAAGATAGACGTTGAAACTGTGAAAGAGCAGCTGGAATCGGCAGCCATGCAGATGGAAATAGATCCGCGTGATATAGCTAATCAAACGACTGAAGCAGAATCCTCCGTTACCACCTACACACCTCCGGCGGACCGTAAAGCTACAGATCCACGAAACGTTTACAAGTTATCAGATATATTAAACGAAGAACAACTGGAAACGCTAAAAAGCACTGCTGTGACACTATTAGAGGAAGAGACTTACGAAATACAAATATCGGATTATATGACCAATTTAATTGGTAAGCTTCGCAGTACAAACGTTGACAATAAAATTACAAATTGTTCCGTGTTGCTTTATGCCGATTGTATCTTAAGGTATTTAACTGTAAATTATAAAACGGCATGTTCTCCTAAATTTGTAATATGCAGCTACTCCGACATGATAAACAGTGTGGTGTTTAACAATTTTTCAACGATGACCGACAAAGGTCGAACGCGTCCTCAATCGTCTAAGGACAAGGCTATTTGTTATATTTTAGTATTACTGTTGATAATATCGGACTGTACCATTACGGACGTCGAAGCGTTGAGATTAGCACTTAATATTTCTTTAAAGAAATTAGCGAATTATGTTAAGATTATTGGTGCTAGAATAACGTCAGGAGCCGTTACAAGCATTGTCTTGAAAATTCCTCTCGTTAGTCTGCCGAGCTTAAAAGTACACGAAAAAAGTAAAAAATGAAATAAATTATAAATTTAAAATACTATCTGCATTTTTATTTTGAATATTTAATCCTGTGTAATAATTAACTGATTATTCTAATGAAACTACTGTATTACTACTTCGTACTAATAATATAAAGAAGTCACAGAGGTCAATGTCTAAAGAATACAGAGGCTGGGACATCATAACGGTCTTATTTTTAGCTAAACATTTTCTAGAAGTGAATAAATCGTAAACCATAACAAAACGTGTAAAATATTTTTGGCAGCAAACAATAAATTAGTCATTTAATATGGCTGCCAATGTCAAAATACATCAGAGACAAGTCTACCAACACAAAAATTCCGCTCATTATTTGATAAAATTTTGTTCAATGATTAGAAAATATTCAGCTATATTGTATTTCAGTCAATGAAGTAGTTATAAAGTAGATACTTTAAAACAATAAATTTCAGTTGAAAATTATTCTTTCACTGACTCATCAAACCTCGCTGCTCACATCCCTACAGTGGTGACTCCAACGTGATGGAAAACGAATCAAGGGAAAGCAGTGAGAGCATCTACCGAGTGCGAGCTTAAATCCCAGAGGTGTGGAGCAACAACATCGAGGCATGGATCCAAGTAGTGGAGGCATGGTTTGAGCTCGCTGGAATACCGACTGACGATACCAAGTACAATAAAAGTATCACATCGTTAAATGGAACAACTATTGAGATAATTCCGAATACGCTGAGTAATCCACCGAAAGAAGGAAAATATAAGGCAGTCCTAGCAGAGCTGATTTCGTTGCCGACCTTCAGAAAACCGTCGAATCACGAAGTTGCTTTCGGGATTCTCCCTAGGCGACCAAAAGTCGTCCACTCTCCTCCAGAAGATGACTGAATTAGTGGATCCAGTCCTGGCTAAAAGCACGATATTGAGATTACTGTGATTGCAACAGCTGACAGTAGAAGTACGAAGACATTTGTGCAGTCACATAAATGAACCACTCGACAAACCAGCAATTATTGATGAGCAGGTGTATCAGATCAGTGCTCCGATGGAATGTTGGAGGAATAACCACGGGGAAAACCACCGCACCGGCCTAGCTGACAGCCACACGGGAGTTTATGCAAAGTCAATCCAGGACCCATCGAATGTGGCGATTTTCATGAAAGAAGAAATAAAGAAAATGAACTGTTCCAAGAGTATAGAGCATGACGACTGTGGTGTCAAACCCATGGAAGATTCGATGAAAGGGTCTAGAGCTGTAAGAGACCGTACATATGCGCACCTCCTGCCGTAAAACTTCACCGGTGCTCAGTAGTAGCTGCCAACTGGGCGCTTTCTCCGGGGAGCTGCAGGCTTTACGTTCTAGATCACACGTCGTTTCAGAGATTCCTGGTCGACACCGGATGCGACATATCCGCATTACCGTCCTCTGCATGTTGGATGTTCAGGGGGTACCAAGCTTTCAACCAAGAGAGTTCAACATACGTGCGGGAACGTGAGTTGCAGAAACCTTCAAGGAGTGCACTAAAACTACAAAGGGTCATTTAATGGTGAGGTAAATTACCGGGGGGATGTCAAACCTTGCTACTCACATCCCTACAATGCTATTCGTTAGGCGATCGATGGCGGGGGCTTTCTTAAGTTTAAGTCTTAAGAGAAGGTGCTCTGTTTCACCTGTAGTGATGTCCGGATCAGCAGCATTCTGAGGGATGACTCGTGAAAGACTATTTACAAATAAATAAATAAAACACATTGTAACAATAGTCAGTCAAATGTATTTATGGCGGTTTTATTTACACAATCTTATTGCATTTGTTATTAAAAAGTACAAACAAAATATTCAAATTTAAATTTTTCACATACGACAATAATGTTCTCTGACGAATATTACGCTGACATTACAGATTATTCAATTACGCAATTCCCACATCAATTTAGAGTTCAGTATTTAAAAATAAATAACAATTAAAAAAAAAAACGGGATACTCGGTACATAGAATACATAAGCACAGCTTAATTCTAAACTGCTATTTATTAAAAACACATTCATTATACAACTTTATAATTAAATCATTCTAATGATTCCGATCAATGATTAATTAGTCGCCGTAACAAACTTATTCGACATTCAATTTCTAGGTATGAATACACAAACATAATTATTAAGTAGATTTTTGGTCGTAAACATACATGATAAATGATTTGCGATTGCACTATATATTTTCGTTTATATCGGAGACTGAAATACCTTAAGATTACAAAGCTACATTCTTTTGAAAATAAATATTTCATGATGGCTCAGTGTCGCCGGATTATCATCGTGACCGTCAAACTATCGCTCGAAACATATCAAACGACCCTCACCGCCCGACGGTTGCTCCGCAAGATGTTTATATAGAGTCGTACGCGCTAATTTAATGCAATAACAATATTTTAAAGCTGAATGCGTACACTTACACCATGTTAATTATTCAATATTTTAATCATATTAACATTTTAATATACAAATTATATACAGATTTAATTACTTATTCGCTACCGTTATTATTATTTTATTTTATTTTTTATCAATGAACTTCTGTATTTTATTGTATACTCATTTATACAATGTCAAACAATTTGTGTAACGATAATTTTGAGCGCAATTCGCAAATAAATATAGATATAGTCTCTAATATTATCATATTTTAATAAAAAAACAAAAGGATTTCGCTCGTAATAACCGTAAATTTAAAAAAAGATGATTCATTTGTTTTTTTTTTCGTATAATTTTTTCTTAATTCATTTGTTTTTCTAGTGATATGAGTGATGATATGCCAAGCTCTGATATTATTACTTTGAAAGCAAATTATCTACAAAATCAGGTATTTATTAATATAATTCCGGAGTGCACGAAATATTTATCATGTTCGGTGTTCCGTTGTCGTAAATCTCCGCGGTTAAGCGAGTTTTATCTCCGTAATAACATGCGACGTATGAACTTGTATGAAAAAATCTAGTGGAAGCGCAAAATCATTTTTAATTATGTATGTGAATATATTTTTTCGTTTCGGAGGAAAGTGTCTCCGCTCTCTTTATAGCGACGATGCCATAGGATAGGCAAAATGATAAAAACACAAAAGTACACATTTTTTGTTTTATTCAAATTAAATTTTTTTGAAATCAACAATAGTAATTATTACAACAAACACAGTGGGAATATAAAATCATAAAAAAAAAATAATAACAAAGTGAAATTGTCGAAGATTGTTCCACAATATGATTCTAATAGGTTTAGCACGCAATATTTTGTACTATCCGGTCACAGATTACGGCAAAACATTTTTATGAATGCTACGAACGATAACGTCGATAGAAAAGTACTGATTCGTTTAATACTTAATATAATTTAATTGAGCTTTAAAATCATACATAAAAATGACAACTTTCAAAATATAAAATCCGAGGTATTACACTAATACTAATTTATTTTAGCTAAGATAGGATAAATATCTAATGATAAACATTACCGCGTTACCTTATTCCCAGTCATATTTCTGTTCAGACGGCGCTCGTCGGAGCACCGTGAGGTAAGATAAAATAATACTATTGAAAAATAAGTAATCGAGAATTTCTCAATTAAATAATAATAATTAAAAAAAAATGCAGCTAATCGATAAGATTAAGTAATGATATATTTCATTTAAAAGAATTCCGAGTCACGCTCGATATCTATCGAAATAAAATGGTAACTAAACGATAAGCAGTGCAGATAAATAATTCGTATAAAATAAAAAAATATGTATCGAATCTATGATTTATTGTAATAATAATACTCGAAGGGGTGTGCATTATACAACGCGGCGAAAAAAAATTCACCGACAACCGTAGTAACATAATTTGAAAATATTTTGCTAGCGGATACTATAATCTATAAATATATACATTGACTATTTTGTTCTCTATACTACTGTGTATAAATTTCTAAGTTTACTGTATAATCATTTTCATCGCGACAAAACCAACACCGATATTGTCGTCAAAATATGTTAATCGCAATTTATAAATACATGACTGTGTACAATTACGATTAATGTATTCTAATAATTGTACATCAACAATAGAAAGAAACACGTTCGCTCACGCTAAGTGGCGCAACTTATACATTAAAAAAAAAAAATGTGTCTGAAAATAAGAAAATTATTAACTATATATATGATAATTTTTTTAAAACATTGAAATACCATATCGTTACAAGAGATGAAACAAAACAAATTCGCTATCATAATAGATTGGGATATAAATATTTTAATCCCAAACAATGTCATTATATTTAACTACTGATTCAATTAAATATATATATATATTTTATACAGGACATAAATAAATATTAAAAAAATACTTCCAATGTATTTTTTATGAAAAACTTTTATCATATATAGAAAGCTAGGATGATTACACATTTACATATTATAATTATTTATTTCCGTTTATAATCATTGCAGCGAAACACACAATCCATTATGATAAATGCAAATTTTTTGATTATACGCGTAAATTAGTATTACAGTACATGCACCGTCGATACTCGGACAAAAATTATATCCGTTCAATTGAAGAGTAGCACATATTTAAAATATATATTTAGAAAAATTACGTCCGATCGATTGAATCTTATTTTACGACCGATATTATCGAACGCATAGAGAAACTCCTCGTTTAATTTTTTGTATTTGTCTAAAAAAGTCTGAAGAATAAATATTATAATCATTGACATTTCGCTTCTGTTGTCACGCGCGCGATGTTTTTTCTCGCTCACATCCAGTACGATTTACGAAGTGCGAGTCAAACTTACGAGTGACACGTGCTGTGAGAGCTCAGTCTGTGACGAGACATTGTCGAGTGCGCATCATATTGATTAGTTAAATCCAAATTAAATTTATTCCTAGAATATTCCATTATTGACGAAGAATTTATAAACAACTTGATTTGAAATGCTTGGGGTCTCTGATAGAAACGATATAAACGTTTTGCCGCTATTGTCACATCGGCGTGACAACTGCTTATTCGCCGCACACGCTATCGACGCGTGCATCATTTTAACGAATATTCTTGCATTTGCGAATTTATTCGCCGATAGTACGTTGACATAAGTTGACGATCCGATTAAATTCCGGATAAAACGATTTGATCTTAATACAAAATAAAATCAATAACACTTGCTCGATCGTGGAAGAAAATTCTACAAGACGTAGAAAGAGATTTTTTCATATATGTGACATTTAGTCGTTTATAGGTTAAGTCGAGAAGATGTTCCTTCTTCTGGACGTAAAATATAGTAGAATTAGAGGAGTTCTCTATTGTATTATAAAAGGCGTAGAACATCGTCACAATCGTATCGAACGTTTAAGATTAATAAATAACGTTTGCGATTCACGTGCATTTAAAATAATGTACCACATCGGTTTACGTCACAAATCCCATAAATATCAAATTCAGCTAGATGTTTTTTTTTTTTATCATTTTTTTAACGTAAAGATTATGAAATATCACACGTTTATGTTTATATATATATTTATATATATATATAAATATTATGGTTCATACAATATTATAATAGCAATATTAAATAGAATTTTCCACTTCACGTGCGAAAATTCAATTGGCGTAACTATTTATACAACTGATGTACTCTTTATAAAAGACTAGACAAACTGGTATTAAATTAATTACAACACTTTCATCATTTTTTTTTTCTCCACAGGATACAAATTTATCTAACAAATTTCACTCTTACATAGAAATCAATTACAACAATGGTCACACAGGAGCCTGTTATTTATTTATTTATTTATATATTTATATATAATAATAAAGAATGGCCGCAACGTTTTTGTTATCTTCAACGCATCCGAGTCTTGTGAAACATGTATATAAAAGATCTTAAAAAAAGTCTTTATCATATGTAACTGTCATACGGTTGTTTATTATCACAAAACAACACTTGAACACAAAACACAATTATGATCGCACCTTAGTTTTTTTTATTTATTTATTATTTCTTATCAATCTGGAAAATGTATTAACGTGACTCTGCTCGAGACGAGCGAGTCGTCGTGGGTTTGGTTGGTTCAAAAACTGGCATAAAATAATTCATTGGGAATGTGAAGAGCGGAATAGATTTGGCAGTTAGTTCCAGGTAGTGTAGCGTTATTGTCTGCCCGTATTTCATATTCGTAGTTCCGTCCAGTGGTAGCGTCAGCGACAGTACCGTGTTCGATGAAGTAGCTTCATATTGAACAAATCGTCTTCAAGAAGTTTCATAAACTAATTCATATAAAACTAGTTGATGGTGGCCGAATATCAGGAGGCTTTGGCCGCCATGCTATTGTCGTTGGCCAAACTATGCGACTGCTCCCCGCCGCGTTGATGCGGTCTATCCGTTCCCACTTGAATGAGATTTGCAAATTCGTGTTCGAGTAGTTGTCTAGCCTGAAATATCAACAAAGCGTTAAAAATCGAAACGATCCATAATACAATCACAATACAGTCAACCCTTCTATAACGTTTAGATAGGGACCACGCTATAGAAAGTTAGGCACCGTCACAAGAATTTGAAGTTGGAACTTTTAACTCGTTTGGAAGCAAATCAAACATTTGACCCATTTTTATATTTTCAATGACCTTGCACATGTTTAATTCGATAACAGTAGCTCATGCCTAGATGTGCGAGGGGGTATTGACCTCGCATATTTCTTCCAGTTTATTCATTCACAACAGATGTGCCAGGGGAGTTCAAAAGGACAGTTTTTTTAGTTACCTTTTTTAAAATGCTTTTGAATATGATGAATAAATAATAAAATAAAATAAAAATATATTAAAAACAAATAATAATTAAAGAAAAACAATATGAACATTTTAAATTGGCTAATTGTGCATTTAATTACAGTCAGAGTCATCTTATATAACGTTCCATAGAGATTTTTTTAATACCAGTCGCTCAATTTATAAAAAATTAGAATGATTGAAAACCCCTTTAACACATAAATCATAATGCCAAAATCAGTTTGCATGATTTGCTAGTCTGTTTGTTCCCATTTAATGAAAAATGGCACCATTGTGGTAGATAATATCTGGAGCGATTTTTGGTGATTTACTAATAAAGGTAAAGGGGCAAACGACATTACTGACAATGAAATAAGTATAATATTTAAAATGCACATTAATAATATATTTACGAAAATTTTAATTTAACCTTGAAAATATTGTGAACATAAGAGCAGGCACTATCGAGAGAAGCCCTTCCAAAAAACCGCCGCAAACGCTATAGAAGTGAACGCTATAGGAGGGTTGACTGTAGATATATATATACCTGAGTATTTTGTGTCGGTATTTGAAGAGCTAACGCCATGCTGTTGGCGTCGAAGCCATCGTCTAACGCTATAAGAGCCCCGTGAATTCCAGATTCCAGTAAATTATTTGAAAAATCCTGTTAAAAAATAGCATATTAAATATAATGTGTGATATTCATTAAGATTGTTAACGTAACAACTTACTTTTAGACCAATTTGTGCGATCCATCTTATAAGTCTTTCGTTAGTCCAGACCATTACGTCCATTAGTGTGTTTTCGCTGCCGCGTCGTCTATCCTCCAGCATTTTACGCGAATAATTTAATCTTTTCAGACACGATATACCGAATTGGAAACTCGTTCTGAACAATAATAATTATATATTAATACATATTTCGGATCGTTGATATCGTATCGAATAAATAAAATCGCTTACCTGTGAAAACCGTCCAGCATTTTCAGTTGTGTCCTTAGATCTCTTTTCGTTAAATGATCTAACATTCTTGCGTCCACCAAACATTCCATAAATGTTGTACGATATTGTGGCATTCCTGGTTAACAAAAAAAATCATTATTATTTAACATTTTAATTTGGTTTAGAATGTTCATGCTAATTAATATTGGATAGAGTGAAAAGAAATGTCTTTTTTTTGGTTGCGTTACTTGAAACCTTTGAGTTTACTGGTTGCGGTTGGTATTGTGTTCGTAATCTTTTAGTTTTGACATTTTTAAGGAATTGTCACAAAACATCGGTTGTCCATAGTCAATCGTGAAGGGAAATTTTAGGAATTTAGGTGCAATGTGAACGGTCTTTGAACAACGAATAACTATCGTTTAATCTTGACTGTCCAAATATGAATTCGATCCGTCTCTTAGGATTGTTATTGGGGATGAGAAGTGGCTCCTCTACACAAATACCCCTGGGCCATCATTGGCTGAAACAGGTTCTCTTTTGTACTTGGGACATTTAAGGAATAATTCCCAGTCGCTCATCTTGCTTTCAAAGCCCAACATTCAGATCCGTATTTTAGGATGAGCCTGATGGGGGTCATGTAGAACTTGACTTTAGTCTTCTTTGAAAAGAATCTCGAACGTAGATGCTTTTGAAATCTAAATTAGCATTATTCTTTGTACTTCCAAATTGGTTTCATTGTTATTTGTAATAAGTGAGCCGAGATATGTGAATTCCTGGACGGTCTCGAAGCTGTACTCTTCGATTCTCAGGGGTTCAAGGATTTGTTCTTGGCATATGGGCATGTATTTTGTCGTGGTCGCGTTGATCCTTAGTCCCATGCTAATTGCCGCTCTCATAAAAACCCCAGTTTTGTCAGTCACCAGTTAGTTGTTGTCATTTTGACAGTTGATACGGTGATACGCTCACACTGTCATGTCTGTCACATCTCCGTAATTTTCTCATACCAGAGATTAGTCTCTGGGATCTTATAATTAATTTACTAGTACCGAAGATTCATCTCTGTGATCTTTTATTTTCACATCCATATTTACCTATTATCGGACTGACGACATCTGACTTATTTCTTTAATAATCGATCATCTTCAAAACAAAGCATATTTAACTTTGATCTCGATCTTCAAAGAGATTGTCAACTACTGGACGGTCGAACGTTTCAACGCCAGCGGTTGGATGCCTATTTTAATATTCGGTGACAATTCGTGGGTCTTGACAATTAGAGGCAGCGACGGGTTACCTTTACTGATATCGGTAATATCATCATGCGTCTCCTTAACATTTTGGTGGCAGCGGTGGGATACCATTTTTTGGTACTACTATCATGCCCCCTTAACATATTGGTGGCAGTGGTGGGATACCATTTTTGGTACTATTGTCGCGCCCCCTTAACAGAGTCAACAAAATCAATGGCAAGTAGTTGCCTACCGTGTTCGAACACGGAAATGGTATATAAAGATGAAAATAATACCTAATGATGGTAACCAAGAATTTCCAATCCATTCGTGGTTCATGTCGCCGAATGCTAAAGTAGTCCTGGCCGTGGGCGGGGCCGATGGAGAAGTGAGAGAAACCATTTCTTGAATAGCTAATCGTAGTTTTAATCTGTGCAACGGATTACTTATACCTGTAAAACAGAAAAAAATGGTTATTAAACATGCAAAATATTTAAGATTGATTAATAATTGAATATAATTATTTACCGATTTCTCTCTGAATTTCCTGATCGGATAATGCGCTCATGATGGCACCGGATTTTACGTTTGCACGACAGGCGGCGACGTACCAAGCGGGCATGCCCACCCAGAGTTCGAGCCACGCGACGATAGTGGGTCCATTCCATAATGCAAACGGAGTGCCGGCCTTCATTGCCTCGCCGAGTAATTCATGGCGGTAATCGCGATCTCGTCTATGGGAAAAATTATAAATGATTAACCGCAAACAAGATACGAGAATAGATGAATGTGAGTTGATTTATATTTACCCTTTTTTCTGCATTCCATAATCTCCTTTGGCTGCAGCCGATGCTGCTTGTTGTGTCACTGCTCTGGTATGTGGACCTCCCATTCCTCCCATCATAGATCCGGACAGATCAGTATCTATCGACATAGCAGAATCACACGGATAATACATTGAATTTCCACCGAGTTGTGACAAGCCACTCATGGTAGACAGGGAGCCTAAATCTCCTCCGAGCGAATCTTTCATGCCTTTCGCCTGAAAAATACGAATATAAAGATAATTTTCAAAAAATGATTGATGATTAATATTACAACAAATATATATACCTTTTCTTTTTTACTGAAGAATCGTCCGAGTGAACTTTTAATGCCTCTTTTCTTTTGATGATGAGCGGCCTGTGCGGCTGCTTGCGCGGCTACGGACGCCGATGAACCCATCATGCCGAGCGATTCTTGACTGGAGCTATTAAGCGGAGAAAAATGCAGGGTCAAAAACTACGCAAAGCTTTGTTATTAAATTAATACAGTGTCACTAATTAAATGCACAGTGAATCTACGCTCGAAAAACTCTGGCTTGGAATGAAAATGTATGATCACGGAATTAAAAAAATAAAACAAAATCAATAACGAAATAAACACGATAAAATTATTTATTTATATATAGTTTATGTAACAAATGGATGCGTTAGATCTTGGATGATGCAAGAGATAATTTTTCACGTAATAATCGTCGGTCGGGTTGACATTATCGAGTGAGACGGCGATCTTGTTAAATCTCGAATGATAAAAAATGTTACTGTTATATAGCATAAATTGCAATTCGGTGTCGTTACTGTTGACCGAACTCATACTGCCGTAAAGCTTAACACAATCGTTATAGATGGGAATTGTTAAATTGTTTATCAAACTATGAGAAGTTGTTGAGCACCTGTGAATAGGGAAACTCGTCAAAGTTCCAGTCGCTCCCGTACGCCTTGGATATATGCATGAATAATTATAAATTTTAATTATTATCAATTTTTTTTTAATTTTAACCGATTTATCACAAAAATGTACGTATTGCGGGAAATTAAACGAAAATACCTTCTCAGTTGTTCTTGTTCGTATTGCAGAGCTTGTGCCACACGTTCTAATCTAAGAGAGCGTTGCGTCAGAGGCGATGCAGCACCTCCTGCTGCGGCCGAGTCTTCGGGGCAACTGAGCTGTAACTATTGGATACGTTTAATTAATACAATCATATTTAAAGCAATATATTTATATACGTAGGACATTAAGATTAAGTTAATAATATAATAATTACGTAGGTATAAGTAATTCATTGATTTATGGTCCAGCAGTTATTTGACTACTGTGGACTTGATAAATGAATTAAAGAATTTAATACGATTTCTATTCAAATTTTACAAACTATAGAACTCAAACGAACACCCGTGGCGAGTTAATTCTACGCACCATAATTTTTTAGATACATAACCTTCAACTCTAATCTACTTTTAAAATTATTTTACATTTGAATCAACCAATAGCCCTATCTTACAACACATTGATCCCAAAACCCCTTATATAAGGAGATATAAGGATCAAAATGTTATTTTCTATAATAATGTCTGGATAATTAGACAAATCCTGAGGTTGTGAGCTTAGAGAATATATGGGTGTCAAAAATATTTAAAGATAGTTATCTTATTATTATTAGAAGGACCTGAAAGAAATCTCGTATTTTATAACCCAATGTTAGAGTGCAGTTTGTGTCCAGGGCTAGTGAAGTAGATCAATAATACTGTTCAAAATGGAAGATACTGAAGTCATAAAATCCATTTGCAGATTCAAATCAATGACTATATCGAAATAGAATGAAGAGAAATCAGCGTGGAAACTTAATCTTGATGCTTAATCCACAAGAGTTCATGGATTGGTTGAAAAACTTCTGAAATTAAATCAGTAATGGGTGTGTTCATTTAAGAAAAGCTCTATTACCGGACACGATAGACCATTGATCCTACAGAATATGGAGTGCTAAAGAGAGATGCTGTAATTCGGTGTTTGTTGAGGTATGTTTCAGAAAAAGAAGAAATCGGGAAATAGAAATTTAAAAGATGTACCTGAATCTGAACGACCTTCTAAATTTGATGATGACATATCAAGATCCCTGGTCGAGACTCAAATCTCAATGGTAAACTGTACAGTCCCATTTGCAACGCATCGGTAAAACAAATAGAATGGGAATTTAGATACCACAAACAAAAAAGAGCGGAGAAACATACGCAGTTCTTTATTGTTGAAACAAAGAATTCGACCCTTTTTACACCAAATTGAAACAGTAGACGAGAAATGGATCGTTTATGATAATATAAGTTGAAAAAGGCAACGGCTTTCTCCGAATCAAACTCCCGTTCCGAATCCCAAGCCTGGTTTTACACTCCAAAAAGTTCTTTTGTGCATTTAGTGGGATGTAAGAGGAATAATCCATTATGAATTATTAAAACCGGGTGAAACAATTACGGCAACAATTGGAAAGATTAAAGGAGAAAATAAAAATCAAACGTCAAATTTTATTTAATAGAAAGGGAATAATTCTTCACCACCATAATTTACGCCATCATAAAGCAAGAACGACTCAACAAAAAATTCACAAGTAAAACTAGAAGGTTCTGCCACACTCTTCATATTCCCCAGACCTTTAATAAATTTCTCTTCAGATCCATGGGAAACACTTTAAGTAAAAAACTGAAAATGGAAATTATCGGGTCCCCCTAATATATGAAGTTAAGTGGTCCCAGCCACTCGGAGAACACTACTCCATATCTGCCAGTTTTGGTATTACTCCCTCTAACTGCCTACACCCTAGCGGAGAAGCGTCTATCTCAAACCTGTAGCCAGATTTCTTGGACTAATGATCAATGAAACAATTACGGATGATGTTTACTGTCAACAATTGGAAAGATTAAACAAGAAAATAAACATTAAAGATCTAATTTTGTATAACAGAAAGGGAGTTAAACTGAGAGGTTCTGTCACCTCCTGCATATTTCTAGATCTTGCTCCTTCTGATAACTTTCTCTTCAGATCAATATCACACTTTAAGAGAAAAACGGTTATGAAATATAACTGAAGTCAAAAACTACACAAACGAGTATTTCGATTAAAAACTGGAAATTTTTTTCGAAAAAGAAATAGAAAAACTACAAAGAAAATGGGAAACAGTCCCTAATAATGTTGGAAATTATGTTTTATATTATTTATTTAAAAATACTCAGTTCCTTTCAGGTCCCCCTAATTTATTTATTTATTTGACTACGATGAATAGATGGGATAACAGAAAGATTCCAAAGCATTATTTACCCTTAAAAATATTCAATAAAGATTCTAAAGATGCAAGGGGAATGAGTCTCCCATACTTATATTCGCCCCAGTGTCAAATTAGAACACTGGTCAATTGGCCACTGGCGCTATGGAATATTCTGTAATGCCAATCATCAATTCTCAGACAAATTAATAAAATAAAATACATAATTATTCCAATTATTACTCGGCAATTAAAACAAGACGTTCGCTAGGTGCATAGAATGATTTCGCCGCAGGCGTATTAGATTGTCGGATTTATTTTCCAATTTAGATAATTATTATTAAAACTCACACTATGTTAAAAACAAAATATAATGTATCCACGATCCAACAATCTAATACTTAATACTAAACAAATATATCTATACTAGATTCGATAAACAAAACAAAATAATTATACAACTTTCATGTATTTTCAAAGCATAAACATTAAACAATGCAAATTAAATAAACGATTCACATATATTATAATATATACGTATAATACTTTTTTTCATATAAAAAAGCATTAAAACCGTGCATTATAGCAGCTGTTGGGATTATTTTCAATGCATCGCATGTTATTAGTAAGCGTTTACGTAAGTTTTCATTCCGTATTAGTATAGTAGTATATCATTCATGCTATATAGCAATTTAATTATATCTTTATCTTTATAAATAACTAAGATAAATGAAAATTGACAGCCGTCGCCTTAAATATTTAAGCACAGTTATCCTACGTTCGGCTCGGACATCAAACCATGGTACGGGGCACAGTCGAGTAAATGTTTACTTATACCATCGTTTGATCGGTGAAGATTATAAATCGGACGTGCTTCAATATTTCATGACAAACCGCAATTTTGTTTAAAAAATAAAATAAAAATAAACAATCCACAAGCCTGAAATTATCATAAACATGTTATTCGTTAATAAAAGCAGTAATCGATAGTTAGTTCCATACTAAATCAAGATTGTATCCTCATACACAAAATAAAAAAAACAGTCATATTGACAACTAAAATATTGGCAGGATTCTCTGTTTGTTAAAAAACTAATTGCACATTCACATTTTATTTCGGCACAAATCTACAAAACTAGTATTTGAAAACAAATCGGGTAGTGCTTGCTGTTAAGGGTGGGTAATGTATGTTTCGCATGAGTACCTGGCTATTTGGCAAGGACTCTGAGAGGCTGTGCGGGGCTGATAAAGGCGGGAGTCCCCCTGGCGAGGCGCCGACGTATCCATGTAAGTGGGCGGGCGACATGGACGCTGGGGCCTGACATACCCAATTATTTTCCTTCTTATTACAGTGTTTATACATAGCACATTGATCGACGTAAATAAAATAATAATACACTCAATAATAAATGTAACGTACGAATCCTGTTGCCCAAATAATAATATATTCGATAATAATAAACTCTTTCCTCAGCAATCCTCAACATATTAATGAATACGTAGAATTAATTCAAACAAACACTCGGTTATTAATATAATAATCACGTAAAATGTATTAATAATATTGTAAAATGTATTATTACGATAATTTTATTTAATAAACGCATACCGTGTGATATTTATGTAGCATATAGTCTTGTCTCGACGGTGAGTGCCGCTGTTGCGGCGTGGACGTGCCGGAATGAGGTGTGTGGGCGCTGCCCGATACCGTCTGCATGCCCGGAGGAGATCCCCCGCCTCTGTCCCGACTTCCACGAGCCACGAGATTCATGTGCTCGTAGCTTCCCACCTGAATACACAAGTTCTAATTATTAACAATAATCACATCTTAAAGGTTGTCACAAACAAATAATATTATTTACTCGGGATTCCAATTCTTCGGCGCGAGCTTCCGTTGTTTGCTTCTCCTCTTGAATCAGACGTATTTCGTTGTTGATGGCGTCCAACTGCTCTTGCAGCATGAGAGCGAGTGCCGCTGCGTCCGTGTGTCCGGCGCCGCTGCCGCCTCCTGGCGATAACGCTTCCGCCACTGCACTGAATATGCTATCGCCGTCGTCGTTCTACAATTAATAATTGAACATACAATGCACGATTATTAATTAAATTAGTTTGCGTTTAAAAACGATTACACACCTCTACATCGCTACTAACATCGAATGCCTGCTGAACGTTTGCGAGGACGTGCGCTTGTTGCAATTTTTCCCATTCGCCTCCGCTATCTGCTAGACCGCCGACTCTGCCCATGCATACGGCGTCCATCTAAACACAAAAAAATCGGTTGAATTCTTTCCTTCAACATAATAATCGACATTGTTATTGAAACGAACCTTATTTTGATGTCGAGAGTCAAAGCTCGTATGGCTAGCGCTCCTAGAGAAACTCTGCTCCCTGCCGCCACCTCCGGGCGATAAAGATCTGGTGAGAGCGTCGGTTTGTTGTATATTGAAAGCGATTTCTTGTTGTAATAATTGGCGTCGAACACCATCGATTTCTAATCGGCATTTAGCTAGTTCTTTTGTTATTTCAACTTTTTCAGCTTGCATATCTTCGGCGGCTTTCCTCATCTTCTCCAATTCTTGGGTCAGAGCATTCTTCTCTTCTAAAGCGTGCATACGCTCTTTAAGATGTACTTGCAGCCTAAATATTCGAATGATGGATTAAAATATTATTTAAATGTGATGAATTATTCGGAAATGATTGTTGTTTTGATATATTATCGAGTTTAGACGGTGAATAAAACTAATAATATATCATCATATAATATATATCAGCCACAAGGCTCTCACTCGCTGAGGGCATGGGCCTTATCAAACCATCCCATGGTAGTCGAGGCCAAAGGAACCTGAGTCTCACACGTGACGTGAGGGCTCCCTTTTCGTGTCCATACCGCGGGGACCCGAGCCGTCTTGGTATGCGGTTTTTTGTAAAGAGTTTCCCTCTCTTGAACAATGCTGGCATTGGAGGTACATCTTCTACCATGTTGGTATCGGATTTTACCCTCTCGACTGTGTCCAGGCAAGTAGGAGGGGGTTTGCCTCCGTATTCGTTTGTTCTCTTCTCTAAGGCATTATCTACTTATAACGAGTCATAGATGAGATCAAATCGGAGGCTTTAAAGACAAGAGATATACATACTACACAAGTTAGCGACAAGTTCTCAAAGAAAAAATCTGCATTATTACAAATTTTGGTGACCGATAATGAGTAATGGATACTTTACAATAAGCATCAACGTAAAAAATAAGGTTTATAAAGAAGTAGGTAGTGAGATCTGACTTTGAAATAGGTCCTATTTTTGTATTTCATTGGATATTATTCTACTTCAGGTGCCTTGTCCGTTTTCGGACGTATGCGATCATCATGTCCTTGTTTTTCTCCAAATAATTGTCCATTTTTGGCGAGTTAGAACAATTCTAGGGATCCTGATTCGGTCCAGTTGCGAATGCTTCGGAGCCACGACAGCTTCTTTCGTCCAAAATACCGTTTACCTTCTACTTTTCCCTCCACGATGGTCTGCAGAAGGTGATACTTTGGTCCACCATTCTTCTTGGGATATTATAGGTAGTGCCTATGTGGCAAAAATTATTTGTGATATGTACGAAGATGACTGTGTTGCCGAACGAGCATACCAGATTATTATCGGGTCATTTTTCATTGCTAAATAAACCAGGTTGTGCGATTTAAAATGATGGATAACGACATTCTATGAGATATGGTGGAGATGAATCCAGGCCTCTCCATCAACCCATTAGCAAAAAAACACTGATCATTTCATTTAACTGTGTATCGGGATCTTGAGCGATTAGGAAAGCTTTGAAATTTAGCCAAGGGTAGGACTAAAAAATCAACCTTTCTTGAAACATATTGTTACGGGCTACAAGAAGTAGATAGTTTATGATACTAAAACACGAGAGGCGATAGGTAAACAAAGGACAACCACAGCAAAGAGAGGACCGAGTTGGATGCATCCCAAAAAAGCGATATTGTATGTGTGATGGGATTTCAAGGGGATCGTTCATTTAGAATTGCTTCAAATGATGAAACGATTAATGCAGATGATTATTGTCAACAAACTATAGAGATTGAAGATGAGATTCAATCAAACTCGTCCAGATTTGGTTAAGGGACTTAACATCATCTTGCATCACAACAATGTGAGACCCCATTTAGTGAAAGATACCATTAAAAATTAGAATTCTTCTGATTTGTTTCCTGTTCTACAGCAGTTATATTGAATGTTTGCATATATCTTAAAATTTGCCAGATCTGGCAAACGTTACTATTATTATTATTATTAATATTTAAAAAAAATTCAATCATTTCCGAATAACTCAATGTAACATTTATTATTTGAGTATTATATTTTATAGCTTATAGTTTACCTATCATTGGATTCGGAGAGCAATTTGTCGACTGTGGCCGATAATCTGGTGTTGTGTTCTTCGTTCATCCGCAATCGTTGATTGAGTCTCATTAGCTCGGCGTTCTTCTCGTCCAGCGTTGCTTCGAGTCTTTGGATTCGATCTTCAGCCGAGCCATGCCTCTCCTGTGCCTTGAAAATATCATATTTCTTCCTGTTTATTTATGTCAAGCTAGTTTTATACGTCAAAATTAACCACGAAGCTTGGTTATATTTTTTTAAATTTAATTTAGAATAATAAATAACCTCATTTGCGATGTTTGCGCTCACCTGACTAAGAGCTTCCATCCTCGCTTTAAGTTGCTCTTCCATTTCGGGAAGCGTTGATAATTGTGCTAATTTCTGAGTGGATAATTCTAATTTCTCCTCGATGGCCGATATCTTTTCTTCTTGCAACTAAAATGAATTAATCGTTAATACCAATCGTAATATATTTAAATGATAATTAAAATAAATGATACCTTCAATTGCGCTTCTTTATGCTGCAGCTCTTGTTCCAATTTTTCATTGAGATCGTGCAATGATGTTGATTCTCGCTGAGCGCTAAGATATCTCTTTTCGAGCGTTGCTATCCTCTCCTCTTGGTCGCCTTTCTGAGCAACATTTTCTCTCAAGTCTCTTTGAAGTTTACTGCATTGCTCCTGACTCTTCAATAATTCTCTTTGAGCTTTATTTAAATTATCCTCTAATTCACCGATCTTAGTATTGAGTTCAGCCACCCTTCGCTGCCACGAGCTTAGCTCCACCGACTAAACATAAATAAAATATTATATTAAACGAATAAATTATTTATATGGCGTTTGTCGCTATCATGCTATGAACGTGCATGCACATGAATAAACAAATCCACCATTGCAAATTATGATTAAATATTATCCGAAAACACAATAAAGATCATGCAATCTAAAAACAACAAAACCAATCCGAAACAATAAATGAAATAGTTAGAAGTGTTATGTTTACATGTGTGTTACAAAACTGAATGAGATAATTGGAAACTGTCATGTCGATAGCTAAATGATATTATATTCAATACTTGTGATGTCCCAATGAATAAATGAAGAGGTTTTAGTTTAAATCATCGTTTAGAACAAACATGAGGCGAGTCGACAGTTACATTTATCCGGAGGATGATATTCTAATCGATTTGATTATATGAGTAATGTTCGAAATATCTCAGGTTATGATTGAGTCACTCGTTTTTAGGGATTATCGAAAGATCAAACCTGTTTATCTAATGCAGATTGTAGTTCAATGAGCTTCTTATCGGGTTTATCCGTGCTTGTCCCATTAATTTGTGGTGTCAATGCCTCATCGGACTGTACAATAAAACCAAAAAAAAAAAGAAAAATACCAAAACAGTTATAACATGCATACCACACCAGTTTACCAACGCGTCATATTTGACACGTTCGGACAATATTTCCATGCGAAAATTGAACGTTTTTTTTTGTATGAATACTAATTCAATATCCCATATACCGACGAATTTAACATGTATACTTGTGCAACGTAACGTAAT
Organism: Philopotamus ludificatus; assembly: GCA_022495035.1. Classification (NCBI taxonomy): domain Eukaryota; kingdom Metazoa; phylum Arthropoda; class Insecta; order Trichoptera; family Philopotamidae; genus Philopotamus; species Philopotamus ludificatus. The sequence continues at coordinate 86,410 of JAGXCT010034180.1, forward strand.
TCAAAAATATATTAGTCAGTGATGATTCCAAGGATAATTATGTGCAGATTTTTAGTTTTAAATTACATTTGCAGTGTTAATCGATGATGTCTATTATTTCGAATACAATAATCATATCAAATTAATTTTCCATCGATAGACTAATGAAAATTGTTTTAAAATATGTACATTATTAAAAAAATAATCTTTCATTGCACGGAAATAAATCAATTCATTCCATAACGATATATCAATCATAAAAAATATTTATTGTCATTATTCAATGAAATATTCTTTAAAATACGACAGAAAAAAAAACAAATGAAGACAACACGGTCTAAATGCTACAAATTCCATGCATATACATATAGAAGCAATCAACGATATTCAGTATTACTCGATAATACTTTAATATATGATTTCGTGGAATATTATCAGATCTATCACGATAATTGTACCTAAATCTGGAGAAAATTTCCGTGATTAATGATATTATTTGCGCCTTAATTGCATTTATCTTTTAATGCTGGCAACACTGAATGAATATGTCATTTTAAAAAAGAGCTTTTTGTTTTAGAATTAAATACGAATAAGTGAGTTTTAATTTCGGACCTATTTCGAAGACGTTTTTATCTTAAAACGTACTTTATGGATTAAATAATACGATGGATGTAAGAAATGGTAAAACCCACCATGATTCTTTGCTCATCATTTATATTCTGATATAATTTGATTTGAAGATGCGTTTATATCCTTTGTCATCTAGATCGTATCTATCGTGCAATAAGAGATCTGATAATCTACCGCAAAGTCATCGATATAAAAGTTTCTTTATATACACGCATAGAGAGACTTGTTTATATCGTATTACTCATAATTATGACTGAAAAAAATATCGGTACCTTAATAGTTGTGTGATGTTCTCCGTTGGCATCCGTAGCAGGCGAACCGCCTCCCGGTTGGCCATTTTCTTTCGGTCTCGGTGATAAACCACCGGCAGTGACCGCGTGATCGCTACCATCTTGTGTATTATTTGGCACAAGACCTCCTAGTTTGTATTGCTGTAACTAATAAACATAAGTGAAATAAATATTCAATAATTAACGCAACGTCGTATCCGAACCGACTTACCTCATCTCTGGAATGTGCCAATTCTTCTTCTAACGCGGTATTTCTTTCTAATGCAACACGCAATCGCTCTCGGACCTAGAATATAAAATAATTACGTTAATATGATATTAATTTAATCGTATATTTTGAATATTGTTGTTGCTTACCTTTTCGTCGAGAGCTTTGTGATGTTCGAATAAACTTTTGAGGGCTTTCAACACTTCCACTTCGGACGATACGCCGGATTGTTGCGCCGTCTGTCGTTTCACCACCGTCATCCGAAGGGAACGTTCGTGCCTCGACACCAAACATTCTAAATGTTCTAATAATAACTGCAATAAAAAAAAATTGAATTGAATAAATTGGCGTTTTGTGCGACGCATCAATTCCGTAGTCAGTTTTCATTTGTATCCGGTTAGGAGGAAAAAGGTAAAAGCAAAGCTCTTTAAGCTCGTAAACATTTTATTTGCGCACGGAATATACCAAACAGCTGGAGTAAGTAGATTTTTTTTGTTTGTACACATTTTCTCGTTTCTTTATATTACAGATGGATACATAGGAGATTGTTTACAAACATAAAAAATAATAAACATATGTAAAAATACATATTAAAAAAATATATATTTATATACAGGCTCGTCCATATATACTGCGGAGCTGCAGCACACATATAATAATATATTAGAGGGACCGAGGAGTAATCAACATTTTTATGCTGGCGAAAAACGTTTATTTATTAAAAAAATCCTAAACACTAATCAACAAAATATTTTCAAAACACTTTTCGCCAGCGTAAAGGCTGTTGTTCGATTTCTATTTTATAAGAATCCTTCGATTTTTCGTTGAAAAACTTTTCCAAGGGCGTTTTCACATTATTATTTTTTTTACCTCTTAATATATGCTTTAAGGATCTGAAAAGGTGGTAATCCGACGGGGCGATATCCTGTGAATAGGGTCGATAAGTTAAAAGTTCCAATCCAAGTTCCCTTATTTTTTTCTGTGTTATTTTTGCAGTGTGAAGCCTCGCTTTATGATGTTGAAGGATCCTTTTCTTGTTTTTGACCAAAACAGATCGAATTTTTATGAGCTCTTGTTTCATTCGCTCGATTTGTTCACAATACACAGTCGCTGTAACGGTCTGACAAGGTTCAAGCAATTAATTGTTCATGATTTCAGAAAAATCCCAACATAAAACAAACAAGGACCTTCTTTATTGCTAGTGATGGTCGTAACAGGTACTTCTCTTGAAGAAAGCCATTGTTTTTTTCGTACAGGATTATTGTATAGCACCCACTTCTCATCTCCAGTTACAATTCGTTGCAAAAAGGATCGGCTTCTTACCGAGACAAAAGAGACGCGCAGATGGTACGCAGCTGATCCTGTCTACATCAATTCACGAGGAACCCAAATTCCTTGCTGTACAATTTACCTATGCGACGAAGATCTATCAGAAGAATCTTCAATAATAATTCCTCAATTGTTTGACGAGGAGCTGAATCCACCATCGCCTTCGGGGTATCATCATCTAATTTTTGGGGTCGTCCTTTTCGTGCGACATCTTTGATATTCTTATTTCCATTTTTAAACTTTTTAAACCACCGATGACACTTCTTTAGTTTCAGAATATCCCCGTAAGTATCGGTAATTTTGTTCAATGCTTCGTTTGCTTTCATTCCTTGATCGAACAAAAATATCATACAATAAAGTAAGTGTGCTTTTTCTATTTTTGGTCTTGACATCTATCCCCCTTGATAGAAAAATAAAATGTATAACCATGGATTTAACGTAATAACAGAGAAGAAATTTCGATTACTTTTCGGTCTCCCTAATAAATATAATTAACCCCTTGTGTGATTTGCCCGAATACAATTCGGGTAGGTATTTTGCTGAACAGTGATTTGCCCGAATCCAGCTCGGGTCATTTCGCCACCAGTCTAGAGAACGCATCGCGCGCGTTGAGTGACCACGTGTCGTAATTTAATCTTTCGAGAACAATTACCCACTTTTTTCCAAGAGGTTAACCACAGAAGTAGTTAATTTGGTCGGTGCCTACGTAGCCAATGTTACTCCGCGCGATGTAGAAGAGCACTGTGTGATTGTCAGCGCTACCAGAGTCGTGTATTGGATGTATGCGGGCAGGTAGAGGAGTGAAGGGGGGGGGGTCTTGCAGCTAAGCGCCGTGTCGCGCTGCGAATCGCTGCAGTACTGACTCACTGTAGCGCAGTAATACGGTACGTGATTCACAGCTTCTTTGAGCCATGTGTCATTCATTTTATTATTATTAATATTATTTAACCTTTAATATTTTTATATTTTAAATAAAATATGAGCGAAATATATGTCGAGCTAAAAAATCATATATTTAAAATAACGCATAAAACGAGGATCAACAAAGTAAAGGGACATTTGCGTAATGGTCGAAATTATTACCGCTTTTTTTCCCCCGGCAATGGTATTCAACGAGAGAAAATGTTATCTGAAAAAAGCTGACACGGTCGAAAAAAATTATCTCTGAAATATTTAACAGAGAATTATTATACAAAATGTATTCATAAGAAAATTCATTTTATTAATAATTTCGAATAATCCATTAAGTCTAATATTATGACAATGTCCATCATGATTGATTGCCGGATTTCTTATGACTTCACTTCACTCCCCCCCCCACCCGGCGATCAAATTCACCGTAAAAATTTATACACAAAATTATTTCCGCGAAGTTCGTCCCGCTGAATAATTCATGAATATGAATTTCATAACGGATATGAATTGTTTGCATATTTCATGTTTTTAAACTTTAAAAAATTCAAGATACGAGAAAATATGAAGCGTTTTTTTTTGCGTAAAAAAAAATAAATATATTTGCAGAGGGTAATGTGAAAATGAATATGATTAACTGTTGAATGTCCAAACACATATATTTAAAATATAAATCTTACCCGGGTGTTATTCCTTTCCGCTTTGAGTTCGGCTATCTCCTCCTCTCTTTCGCCTAGCTTCTCCCGGACGATGTTGAGCTCCTTCGTGAGGGTGGCAAATTCCTGCAAAACGGAAAATAAACAGACACGTTAATACCACAGCACAATACCGGACAAGCTATTAAAACTTATCGCCAATTAATCTGCCAACTTTGACTCGAAGAAAAGAAATGTTACATTGCGACTTTTTTATGATAACGTAGACGAGCCATGATAACAAAAGAAAAGCACGCGAGAATTATTCGAAACGGAAGAAAGTGCACTTAAAAAGGTGTATCCGTCCTTTACATTGTGTAATGGTTCGTTCGCTCTACGTAGAAAATAAATGGTGACGTACGTCTTAATCCACTATGAGATTGCGTCACTCATCCATGCGGAATGCGGAGTACGTCTTCGCTGTGTTTCCATTCATATCCGGATCTCGCAGAGATAACATTGTTTATTATTACATTTTCATTATATCAGCTGAAACTGAATTATGTGGATGACAAGTATTGCACTACTGGCAGAATATTCCATTTCAGTTTTCTAATGGCCAAAATACATTCGAACTTCGAATAAAAATACTTTCGAATAACTTTGCCGAAAAGTTGGACGTTAACCCTTTCAGTGCGGGGCGCATGACGTACATGCGCATACAAATCGTGTCCGGGTGCGGCCGCATGTCGTACATGCGCGAGATTCTTTAAAACTTTAACTTATCGTTACATGTAAACTAGACCGAGTTAAGTGATGGTGTTTGTTTTAAAAATCAGCTAATAAACACAGCTATCAATAAACATACAATATATCACAAGAAATTTATAGGAACCATGTAATATGTAAATATTAATAGTAATGATTCAAATCGCGGGTGTTCCACGTACATTATGTTCCACATACACGTGTATGGATGTAATGGTATAAGAAAATTGCATTTCGCATTTTTGATTTTGATTCGCATTCCCATTTTTTTCTCACTTAATCTCTGTTTGAGTAATTGATATTTTGTTCGATTTATTATTACGAAAATAAGGCGAATGGAGTTTATTTTTTTAGTTGAGATGGAAGAACATATCCTAATCAAAATGTTTGCATAAATCTCTTATAGGAAAATGGTCTAATATAGCGGTAAACGGTGGAATACAAATTTACTTCGCCAAAAAAATAAATTGGTCCAAATGGCGCCGCACTCAAAAGCAGAATCGTTTTTAGACCCGCCGCATTGAAAGGGTTAATCATATCTTGATCGCTTAAAACAAATAGAACATTTAAAAAAAATCTGGAAAATTGGATGCCACATGAACTGAAAACATACCAAAGTTTGTGCGTCGCTTAGTCTATGTCGGGGGTGGAAAACTTTTTTGTGACTCGATTGACGTTAGTTAATTTCAAAAATACTTGGCTTGGCCTCTAAGATATTTAATTGAAATTTGTTCGCTTCCAAGCAGTCGAAAGATCTTTGTCATCATAAATTGATGATCAACATCACAATAATGTTCCTCTGAGTTTTTTAATTATTCGAGCTAAGGCTCTTAGTTTGCATGAAGATTGGAAGACAGGATAAGGAGAAGATTCTAACACTGTGTTTCAAGCAAGTAATGGCTGATTCAACTAGAGAATCAGCTGATTATTATATACAATTATTGTAGATGAAGAATATTCTCCTAGCCAAATATTAAATTAAAACGAGACGGTTTTATTTTGTAAAATATTGTAATTTTGTAATATTTGATAAAATATTAACGAAGTTTACTTTTTTTAATCTTTACTATTCTGTAGCACCCGCAAAAATATTACCCACGAGCCGCATATAGATAATATATTATAGATGGGACAGCTTATAATTATTTTCGTTTTAGGGATACGCAATAAAAAAAAGTTTAGAGATCCCTGACTTAGATTAGGGTAAGTCAAGATATTCACAAAAAAAATAAAATATATTATATATCACCGAGCAGTGTCGTTCGTTCCATTCTAGTGTCTGTTATGAAATTTTAAAGAATTTTATGATGTAAAGTCCATTCTAAACTCTAAGGCCGTACAAAAGAAATCGATCGATGGAGAAAAAACGTTCTATTTCTTAATCGTATTGTGACATACAATAAAAAATGGATCTTATACGAATATATAAAAGTCTACATTAGTGGTCATTAATCGGTGGTCCTCGGACCGGCGTAGGTTTTGCAAGAATTTATTGACGGTCCGTGAATTATTTCTATGAAAGATTCTGGAGACATTGGTTATTTATGAAAGATTCAGTGACCAAGTGGAATTGTAGAAAATCAAATAAGAGCGATGAGAAACTAGTTACAAATCGTTGGCTTCATTCAAAGGTCTTATTTGGTTGCTCTTTGAATATCTAAAACGAAAAAAAAGTATACTATAGGTAAGACTTTTAGGTCCTTTTGTCACTAAAAACTAAAGGCTATACCACTTTTGGACACCACTATTCATGCAAACTACCGCTAAACGCATATACGTGTCTTACCTAAAGGGAATGTGAAACGATAAAGAGGACCGACTTTCTACCACATGACTCGACAGGGTTTTTTGATACTTCGGACATTTCGCTAGAAGAAACGACAGCCTGGAGAAGCTCGTCGCGCTGGGAAACGTGCAAGGGGAAGAAGCAAGGCCCCCATCCGCTGGAGCGACCAAGTGAAGACCGCCACATGCTTCACCGTAGTAGCTGTGATACGAGATGCAGAATGCAGAGAATCTTGAAGAGATAAAATCAAAAAGATTCGGAACAAGAATGGTCACAATGCTCAGACATGCGGGTGCCAACTAAAGAAGATCATGCATAGGATCCCGGAGAGCCATAATCAAGAAGATTCGGGTCAATAATGTGCATGAAGATTTAGGGCAGAATTGTTGATATGTTGAAAAGCTGTAGAGATAAAGCAATCGAGATTTTTTAACTTGAAGAATTAATGACGTGAATATCTTCCCATGCTATCCTGCTTAGCCTCGTCAGGTGTAGTGAAGATAAAGTCTAAAGGAAAGAACTTCTTTGTTGCCTCGATTTATCTGCACTAGAGATCTTGATGAGTATTTTCAGGCGCAGGGCTTAGATTGGATCAAATGCGTTAGTAAGCACTGACTGATGGTCGATCAGGAGTAATTGCGAAACTAAAGGAATCTCCAACTCTATTGAAGAGTGAGATGCTTACACGCCTGTATAACCTTCCTATTTATGTGAAAAGAATTTTTCAGCAATGTTAATATTAAAAATCAACTAGGGAAATCGAATAGATGTCAGGCAACATTTTATTTTTTACTGAAGAACTGAAGAAGGTTGAAGAACACTAGCTTACCTAAATCTAGAAGACTAGTCAATTGAAGGGGGTTCAATCAGAACCACGAATATATGCAGAAACATTGACTCATCTATCATCAGATCTCAACAGTAGATTATGATGATGCTTTGATTGTTATAAACGAAGCGACAAATGACTCTTTGTTGGAGCCAAGGGTTATTGTTGAATGTTGAACAATAGTTGAACAATCACCATATTTGTTTAAGCATTTCGTTGATTCCTCAAAGACAAAGTCTTAAACCATGAAACTGCTTAAAAATTATACTGTATTTTCCAGCATCAGTTTAAATATCTCAATTATGATTGCCAAACTATGCATAGTTAAGCGATAACTATGCAATTTAGTCATCATCAATATTCGAGTGATATTAATGCGCGAAAGCGCCAAATATAGGGTCATCAACGTATCCCTGGAAGTAAAACGTAATTATACCATCGAAAATTAATTAGCGTCATAAATGTAGCGTTATGGATCTCCATTACGAGCTGTGTTAATATTATTCCGGCGCAATGTAACAACATTATTAATTTGGGCAATCTGTATCAACGTATCGATTTGTCTGTTAACGTTTTCATGTAATTAATCGCATACGCGATTCGCTGTCGTATATGTGAGCGTGTGTACGTTTTAAACTTTTGAGTTTCTTAGCAGTGACCTTCGCAAGGCCCGAAAAGATGGGCGACTAAACTAAAAACACAACTTTACAAGAGGAGATGGTAAGTGGCATAGGACCGCCGAGGACTCTTAAGGGAAATATTCGGAGTGGACCGTTACGACTCCGGTGGGGGTCGTGCCGCTTTTTACACCTTTTTTATTCACCGACACCCAAAACCTGAATCCCCACACACAAGATGGATAACATTTAATTGGCCTTATTGGGTGCGAAGACCAGATTTAAGAGCGGAATGCTTCGGCGTCGTTAAACTCGGATATCGGACGTCTCGAGTAATAAGGCGTTCACTTCCTGGGATGTGGATGTGCACATAGTTCATTGTATATATGGGATTGAGAAGGAAATCCCTTAATCCCATAAAATTTTCCGACATAAAACTATCCGCTATGTTGCAAAAAATCAGATATCTTTTAATACCCTTTTGTTGAATGTGTCTTGCTAGTACAAAAACAACGATATATCGTCGTTCAACGGATTAGGCAATTTAAATCCTTTGCGTCCTTCAATATATCATAAAATAATCCATCCTAATAACACCGATTTCCGTTTTTAAATTAATTATTTATCTCAATTTCGATACCTAATGATTCGGATTAGGGTTAAAAGCACCCTTGGTTGTCACTTCTGCTAGAACCAAAGCATCACGACCACGTCTTTTAAGATTACTGTTTTTTTGTCGTATACGCTCAGGAGACCTAGACTATGACTTTAAGATAACAGACAAACGAAAATAAAATGTGCAACCATTTATAAACACTTTATGAACCGTTCACGCCTTTTGGCGTGATTTTGTAGCCAAGCGTTATGGCCGTTCACGCCTTTTGACGTGAGAGCCATACCCCCACTTGGATTTTTTTTTTCTGATGACGATGCACAATGTAAATTCTACTATTTGACCACAAATGGATACACGTGCATGTTAGCTTGGATTATCATCGCATAAAACCATGCGGATCCCAGGCTAGGTTTGATGTAAAAACTTGCGGCTCATAAAGTGTTAACCCGAATAATTTATCGCTTCAGTCCTCCTATAACGCTTCCTCTAAATCGCTAAATATTTTTTAGGTTAAATTACATATTTCGTAAATATATAATGCACTGCCGAACGAAAAAAATGTCAATGCCCTTTGGTTGACGACAAAATATAACACGTACGCGTAAACAAGCGTTATAGGAGGGTTGACTGTACTACGTCTTAAAATGGGAAACTACTTCATGCAACAAGAGCTCGGGATGTGTGTGACTCAATCCAATTAATTCTTTACAGGATCTACATACAGATGCCCCAGAGATCAGTGTTAATTGAAGACTTGTAGTCATGTTGGAAGGCGACAGCCTTTCGGGATCCCGAAAGCGAGATGATATCTAATATGTATTTAGTACAGTCAACCCTTCTTTAACGCCTAGATAAGGTCTACACTATATAAACCCGCCCTATAAAAGGCTAGGTACCTATACAAAATTTGGGGTTAGGTTTTTTTAACTGGATTTTGTAAATTAAACGAAATCAATACATCAAACATTTTTCCGTTCATATATTTTTACCGACCTTGTTCTATTTCTATATTTTGTTGGCAATGTATTACATATTTAGCAGGGAGCACTATAGGAGGGTTGATTGTATACTATACGCTTTGATAGTGTAATCCCTGGGTCGGCTCGGCCGATTCCGACGCTGTATTTGTTCATCAATAAAGAAGTCTCGCGAATTCGAGTCTCATTGCGTCCACCTTTATATCCATCTGATTCTAGAGCACGACACGTTAAAAATGCTTTCAGGATGTGGTGATAAAAGCGGATGTCTCCAATCCTATGAACGACCATGAGCATCATCGAGGAGTTCATGAAATATGTATCTGAATTGTAACGTAATGGTGGTCAGGGGAGATGAAATTGGACTTGAAGTGTCTCGGAATAATAAAGATAACATGGATATAGAAAATAGTCTTATGGATATCTTGCATAAAATTATAAATATTCCGCAATCTGAAGTATTTATTATCTTCTATCATACAATTAGGCAGTAGAGTAACGGAACATCTGGCCCTGAAGTAGAGAATCTGTTTCATTTCATTGTAGAAACTGTGTTACATCCAAAGATCGAACGTTAAAATTATTAGTGAGTTTTTTGATTTGGGATATGGATGTACTTTAACTGGTCCATACACACTGGCGATCACGCGTTAGACTATCAGTCGTAACTCGACGTATATTTACGACGATCTCGTCGTACAGAAGTAATTCTTAGCGCGTAAGCGAATATTTGATGGTATTTCGTCTTGCGATTCCCAGCACGTGTGATCGTGACACGTTTTCGGCGAACTTGCGTCGTAAAACATTATTGATTTTATTTACCTGGAGAAGAATAAGATGCAGTAGACATTCGCACGTGGATATGCCATTCTTTGTGGCGCGTGTTGCACATGGCACGTGCAATATGTTGGCGAGGACTTCAGGCATTCACGGGATGTTCACATTTCAGAAACGGCATTGACAGAGATTGAAAAGCGTTGGTCGCATGGAGGCGATTGCAGAAACGGATGCGGACACTTTGAGGACGATCAAAAGAGATGGCAGCCGACGTAATTGGAAGCGTCACGATTCTGCCAATTAATGGCACTGTGGCGAATGCACTTCGTCGATCCGAGGGCTAATGAACCTCACAACGGCGGCGCCGACAAAGAAAATGCAAACCCCCGAAGGAAAATGTTGCGCCGAACGTCAATTGAGCGGTCGGACGTAATTACAGCGGGGGATGGAACGTATCGATGCGCGGAATGGATTTTCATCCCCTGGCCACTCGAAAATCGATTAACAAATCCACGTCAAAATTTTACGGATCCACCGCAAGATTGATGGCGGATCCCCGAAGCACTTAAATCGGGTTTTACGAACAAGTGGTCACTGTGTGTCCGTATAAAATTTCAGAAGGTCGAGGAAGGGGTGTGGGTGGGTTTGTCCACGGTGGTGGGGTGGAGCGCGCTCGTCGAACCGTCGACACGAACTGACGTCGGCTGTTCGACCACCGACGTCCAATGTGTGAATAAGTGCTTTCGCCAAATTAAAAATCTTTGTTTTATTCGATACATCATTCGAGATTTATGTATTACTTTTTTTTTTATAACTGCTCGGCAAAAATGGCGTGCTTGACAAGAAAAGCGATAAAAGTGTACTGACAGATTTTGGCACTAAATACGATTTTTTTTAAAACATAATTTTTGTATAAAGCACGACATGGTATAAATACACACTTGATACTCTTTTTGCACAATGATTATGTTCCAGATTATCGAGTAAAAAAAATATATATAAATGTATGAAATAGGCCAGGGTTTTCCAAACTATGTTCCGCGGAACACTGGTGTTCCGCGGAGCCTAAATAGATATTTTACAAAAAATCTTCTGATACGTCTATATCGAAGAAGAAAATAATCTAAAAACTGTGATTTTTTCAAAATTTAATATCGAAGAACAAGTGTCATCTATGAACAGACAAACTGAAGTATGATGAAAGTTATTTGAATTTTGGATTTACGTATATTGGCAATTTAAATGCTCCTGATGCAATGTGGGTTTTGTGTCAAAAAATACTTCCAAACAGTTCTTTGTGTCCAGCTAAACTTCGCAGGGCACTTCGAAACGACACTCTGATTATATGGAAAAAAATGCATTTTTTTAAGAGACATTACACTCCGTAAACATTAGCGCCAACGAGGACTCGAAAACGCGTCCCCCGTACTTCTACGTGGGCCCGCGAGGACGCGTTTTCGAGTCCCCCGGACCGCAACGTGTTAAGCCATCTGCGAAAGACATGGTGTCATGTGTTCTTAATGAGCAGGCTACTAAAAAAATTCAACAGCTGATGAAGGCGTGAAAATGATAAACTCTCGACCACATGTAAAATCTAGACTACTTCAATCCAGATTATTTAATTTTTTTGATGAAATGGGTAATGAACATAAAGCACTTTTATTACATACTTAAGTGAGATGACTATCCAGAGGAAAAGCACTATTAAGACTTTATGAACTTCGAAATGAATTATTAGTATTTCAAATTTTTAATAAATCCTTCCTGGTTGATACATCTTGTATATCAGACGGATATTTTTACAAAGTGCAATGATGTTAACTTATCATTACAAGGAAAAAGTATTACAGTTTTTAATACAGTTTTTTTTATGTCAAATACACCCGTTTGTAAATCAAATGCATCCTTTTGCAAATTAAATGCATCCTTTTACAAATCAATACAACTTTTTACAAATCAAATGCACCCTTTTAAAAATTACGTTAAACAATTAAATATTTTTCAATATACATATATACATTTCATCAGTTCCTTCAAAAATGTAAAAAACGGGCTCAAAAGTGTTCCGCCAAAAATTTTCGGATTTGCCAAGTGTTCCGTCGCTGAAAAAGTTTGGGAAACCCTGAAATAGGCTATTCAATTTTATAGTTTTTTTTAATACAACGAGCTTCAACACTGTTAATGCAAAATCGTGTAAATCAAACTGAATAAATATCGTTAAAATAGCACGACTCCACTCCAGCTCCGAGTTTAACTCCGATTTAAACAAAATATTGAATATTTTATCACTTTCTCTTAGAATTTTTGGTTTTAGCATTCATGGCGTAATAAAATAAATATTGAAAAATGAATTACATAGCATCTATAGATAGATACATACTCTTAGAGGCAGGGGTGATGCTAACATATGGGGTATTAATAAAAGAGTCTTTCCGGAGAATTTTCACGGCTCTGACTCCATCAAAAGTAACACGATTCCGACTCCACAGCCCTGGTCTAAGTGGAGATAATTATTCAATCTGTTTTTACGTGCTGATATTAATTCTTTATTAATAGATTTATTTAAATTAAAATAATGGGTTGGCGGATGACCTTTCTAGAGATCGAGTTGGTTATTTTTAACGACTCCGACTTAACAGCTCCGGGGAAGGCTAGACATTTCAAGAAGAAAATCTACTCAACACATAATTGCAAAAGATTAATGATCACAATGAAAACTATATAAATAAGACAGAAAAATAGGCGGTAAAAAACAGAATATTACAAGAATCTTAACACTCAATACTGGACGCGATCACCATTGAACGGCGCGATGTTTTTTCTCGCTCGCATCCGGTATGATGTGCCAAGTGCGAGTGAAACGTACTAGTGACACGTGTTGCGAGAGCTCAGTCTGCGGCGAGACGTATTGATTAGTTAAACAAATCTAAAATATCGACCAAATTATGAACCATATCTAGAATAACCATTTTTATTCTTAACTTTAAATGCGTGGGGTCTATTTTATATAATAAATAGACTCCATTCGAACGACCAGCTTGTTTTCTAACCGCCGTGACGCATTGGTTAAAATAGATAGACGATATCTTGAGTTCTTAGTACAGAAATTATAACATGGTAGTAAAGAAAATGCAATTGAAAGCAGCAGTGAATACTTTGAATACTTTCATCCAATTAAAAAAATAAATAAAAGATCTGCTTTATTACTACAAGTCTAATGAAAGGGTGAAAGGTGAACATGTTAAATATATTTTCCAATTAATCTAATATGGTATTAATTTTCACGATTTTCATTTGCATTGCGACTTAAGGTAAGCATATTACTATTTAAATTCATAATAAAAATATATTTATAAACTACTTCTCTTATAATAAACGTTTATGTAGAATTAGCTATTTTAAATCTGAATATTTTAAAACCGCGTAAAAAGAGAATCAATTGTATTTAATTAATAAATAAAAATATATTAATCATTGATGCATAATATACATGTATAATTAATATATTTTTAATATAGTGGTGTTGATTTTGGGTGTGCTGAATGTGGAAAAAATACAGTTTTTTTTAATGAATTTTATTATTA
>JAGXCT010034181.1:0-16428 GCA_022495035.1 Philopotamus ludificatus
CTCTTTTAAACTAATATTTAAAACAAATTAGTCTAATTTTACTTGTAACCACTAGTTTAAATCGCGCCAATAAATGTCAATCGCGATGCACTGTAGACCTGATTCGTGTTCAACATCCATTTAAAAGGCCATGTTTTAAAGAAAGTTCAATTCGACCCGTTCCTAAAAAGCCCTGTTATAAGGTGTAAATATATTCTTTGCTTTTACTATCCAATAAATGTTAAAGTTTAAGTAGTTCAATTTTCAGGCCAATATGTTGATTAATAAAAACAATTATAATGCTTTTTTGTAAAAAGCGACGGCAATGTGCTAAGTGAGAAAAAGTAAATTAATAATCAAACTTTAATTAAAATTATTGAGTTTATTTAAATAATGTACGTAGAACATTGTTGACAACCGCTGAGCCGAGGCACGGTCACCTACACGCGATTAGAATGGTTATGTTCATATTTATATTTTTCATGGTTCCTATGATTTTCTTTTAATATGTTGTATATTTATTGTTAGCTGTGTTTATGAACTGATTGCTTAACTCCCTCTAGTTTACATGTAACGACAAGTTAAAGTTCGAAAAAATTTCGATCATGTACGTCATGCGCGTGGCACAATTGTATTTTGATTTCGCCGCTAATGCCGCCCCTCTCACAGTGCCGCCTGAGGCGACCGCTTATTTGCCTCAAGGCGCCGCACGGCCCTGTTCGTAATAATATTTTGATCTAATATATGGACGTTATGATTACAGTTTTGTAATGTTCAATTCTTACCGAATCCCTGGCGACGCTCTACTTAATAGAATATCAGACGTTGACGAGAAAGGCAACTATATCAGCAAAATTCGAGATCCCAATAAAAGATTTGGAGCTACTCTTGGATCATTATCCGGCACTAGAGTGCAAATCTGCGGAATAGCCACAAACTACATACAAAAAGCAGTGTGCATAGCGTTGCGTTATGCAGCAGTTCGTAAGCAATTTGGACCTGAAAATTCAACTGAAGAATTTTCAATCATTGAATATCAACAGCATGTACGATCTAAACCACATTAATAAAATTATTATTATTTATTTAAACATTTTTTGTAATATTGCAGCAATTCAAACTATTGCCATATTTAGCTACTATATTTACATGTCGAATCTTCTCTAATTGGTTCTCTGATATTCAAATATTATTCCAAATTGATAATCTAACAGGTCAGTAAAAAATATAAACAATGAAGCTTAATGTTGTTAAATGCTGTGAATAATTTTAGGAAATAATTCAGCCGATGATAAAGATATGAAAGGAATGGAGTTGCATGTACTTTCATCGGGGGCAAAACCCATCATATCGTGGTTAGCCAGGGATGGAGTCCAAGTCTGCCGTGAAGCATGCGGAGGACACGGTTATTTGCAAGGTATTATTA
This sequence comes from Philopotamus ludificatus, assembly GCA_022495035.1. Taxonomy (NCBI): domain Eukaryota; kingdom Metazoa; phylum Arthropoda; class Insecta; order Trichoptera; family Philopotamidae; genus Philopotamus; species Philopotamus ludificatus. The sequence continues at coordinate 1,406 of JAGXCT010034181.1, forward strand.
ATTTTAACATTTATTATTTTTTCATTAGGTATTTTTTTTTTAAATTATTATAATTATAGCCGCCGGAATTGGAAAGATACGTGACGAAAATGATGTCATCTGCACTTTTGAAGGCGATAATGGTGTACTTGTTCAACAAACTAGCAATTGGCTCCTCGCACAATGGCGCTCTATTGAAAGGGGAGGAGAATTGATGACACCATACAACACGGCAAACTTCATCAACGATTATAAATCAATACTCAAATCTAAATCTAAAATTGGTTCACCGTCCGAAGCAACATTCCCTAAAAGTATATATTAGCGGGACCGAAAAGTCAGGCAGTTGTTAGATTCCCTTTATAAAAAATGTTAGATTCCCTTTTTAAAAATGTCGCTCGAGTTGTTTACAATACACAGCAAAAAAGGTTTTTAATAAAAGAAAATATAAAAAGGATTTATAAACAACCCCCTTAATCGCCCTTTAATTGCCAAGCCAATTATATGGATTTTTACCGTACGTCGTATAAACTTCAAATAAAATGAACGGCTAAACATATCGACATTCTGACAAACACATTGCCTTCAAAAGATGTCTCTGCATTAATTTTCATTTAAAAATAATTATATTTATTCATAAATAAATTTGTAGTAGCGTTTGCCGTGGCGCTGATGGTTGGACGATTTCGCGTGCCTGCACGCCGTGGCGTCTAAACGTATTAGCGGACAGTTTGTAAATAGCGGTCATTTTTTATTACGCGTGGGACACATTTTTGTTTATCGTGCCAGATACATTTTTGTCTACAGTATGGGTTTCCAAACTTATCTTTTTCTCAAAGCTGACGACCTCGGCCAAAAAAAATCTTACCTATTAAAAGTATTTTATTTGTCATCTGAAACAAATAAAAAATAAGGTGTTCAATATGTTTAATCGAGCAGCATGCAGGCGATTATAAAATCAACAGTTTCTCCATCCCTGATTTAAATCAATGTGTATATATTTTTCATTTTTCATCAGGGGGCCTCTGAATACCCATTAATGGGAGCCCCCTAATACCGAAGAGCTAGATGCCTTGCATCATATTCATTATTCATTAAGGTAGCTACGGCCCTGATGCAATGACTACCAATCATGCACTCCGTTACTGAATAAGAAGCACAATTCAATATGAAAAAAATATCTGTTAAGGGGGCGCGACATTAGTACCAAAAATGGTATCCCACCGCTGCCACCAAAATGTCAAGCAGACGCGCGACGATAGTACCGATATCAGAAAAGGTAATCTGTCGCTGCCTCCAATTCTTAAGACGCGCGAATTGTCACCGATTATTATAATGGGCATCCAACCACTGGCGTTGAAACGTTCAACCGTCCGGTAGTTGACGATCGCTTCGAAGATCGGTATTAAAGTGAAACACGCTTTGTTTTGAAGATTATGATGTTTATTGAAGAAATGTAGATGTCGTCAGTTCGATGATGGGTAAATATGGATGTGAAGATAAAAGATCCCAGAGACGAATCTCTGGTACAAGATGATGATAATAAAGATCCCAGAGACGCATCTATGGTACGAGAGAAATCACGGAGATGTTACTGACATGACAACGTGAGCGAATCACCCTGTCAACTTGTCGAAATGATAACGACCAACTGCTGAATTGCTAGACTTGTTGTCTATGAAAGGGATACGGACGCACTGATTGGTCCATCCCCTTGAGGGAGGGCCCCGTTTATAGTCTATAATTCCATATAAATCCCACCACACACAAACAAGGACCTACTTCCAGCCAAAGTAAAGACAGAAATAAGTTAACCTCGAATCTATTTCCGGACCAACAATTCCCTACCAATTCTAGCATTTTTTTTTATTAACTAACAAAGGTACAACGAATAGTTGACCAAGAAACAATATCCCAAAACCTAAATAATTTAATAATTAAAGTCACTTTTTACTGGAGGGTAAAATCATGCATTGGGTAAATTTTACCAGCGCGTACGTTGCGGCATGTAATAGACTATTTAGGGGTTAAGCAACACATCGATGAAGGAGATAGACCTGAAAGGGAAGCGCTCCAACAAAAAAAACATATCAAGGATCTTCTTTATTGTTAGTGATGGTCGAGGAATTGGAACAGGTACTTCTCCGTAAGAAAGCCATTGTTTTTTTCGTACAGGATTATTGTATTGCAACCGCTTCTCATCTCCAGTTACAATTCTCCGCAAAAATGGATCGGCTTCATACCGAGACAAAAGTGTCATGCAGATGGTACGCCGTTGATCGAGCGCCGTCTCCATCAATTTATGAAGATTTCCAAATTACTTTCCTGTACAATTTTCCTATGCGACGAAGATGATTCTGAACTGTAAAACATGGACAGCCAGTCTTCAATGATAATTCCTCAATTGTTTGACGAGGATTTGAATCCCCCGTCGCCTTCAGTATGTTAAATATCTTTGAGATTCCTTTTTCTATTTTAAAACTTTCTCCTTGGTAGAAAAAAACAACTATAGCTTAACGTAATAACACAATTTACGTGTTTGCGGGACCGTATCTCGAAATAAACTAACTGAATGAGCTCATCGAAGAAATATTGATTACTTTTCGGTCCCCCTAATATGTATGATTTGGTTACAATAATACATCATGTTATTAATTATATCTATCATTTCAAAGCCATCCTGGACGCTTATAAATGGCTAGTCTGTTACGTGTTAAAAGCGACGGCTGAAAAGGCGGCTGAATTGACGTACCAAGGAAAAGATGCGTTCACCGTTAAAAATGAAACGCAGACATTTCACGCTATGACATTATCAGTTTTATACGTTGAGGTACATCAATTAATATTTAATTTACAATGCACATTCAATTATTTATATTAATAATATGTATCTAGCACGCAATCATTGCTGTCTCTCATGATTTCGTATTAAAAGTAGAAGATAAAAGTTGCAGAGACGTCTTAATGAAGCTGGTATCTTTATTCGGCGCATGGTCTCTGGAAAAACATATGGGCACACTATACATGGTAAATCAATTGTTTTTCATCATTTAATTATATGTATATTAATTTTGTCATCTTCAGGGTGGATATTTCACCGGAAGTGCCGGTCAATTATTGCGCGACGGAATCATTAACTTGTGCCACGATTTAAAACCGGAATGCATAGCGCTAGTGGACGTAATAGCCCCCCCAGATTTTATTCTTAATTCAGTCTTGGGATATAGTGACGGAAGGGTAAGATCATTTTATTATATGCATATTATATAATATAATTATGTTAAAATATTCTTTTCAGGTGTATGATCATTTGCAAAATTCGTTTTACTCATATCCCGGATCCATGTCAAAGCCGGAATGGTGGAAGAATGGACATAAGGCGAAATTATAGTCAAATATATATTTATCGGGGCTTGAACCGTTATTTTTTTCATTACAGTTTTCGGTTACGGTATTAAAAGTATTTATCGGTTCGGTTCCAGCTTTCATTCCGGTGAAATAACGGTTAATTTCGGTTTTCGGTTCAACTCCGATTGTATAATTATGATAATATATAAACTAAACAAATTCGTATCCTCGCGGTTGAAGTTTGCAGAATCCTTTAGTATATGTATTTATAATTAAAAAATATTAAAGTTACCATTTATTATAAAATATCTCCAAATGTATTTTCATTCAAAGTATTTATATTGTCGCGTAGAATATACTTTAAACCAGAAAATGCTATTTCAACACAAGTTGCTCCATCTTTAGATAAGTTTCAATCATGCAGTGTCCCGCTGTACACAGTCTAACCACCTCAGCATTGGTCTTCTTTTCCTCCGGGAACAGGAAGGCTTGTTAGCCATAAGCCTTTTCGACAGCTGACTGTCCAGCATCCTTTTCACGTGACCGGCCCACTGAAGTCTGGTCGGCTGTGACCGGTATATCCTTGTATAGTCGGTGCAGCTCCCCGTTGCTTCGGATATGCCACTCCTCGTCGTTGAATACAGCTCTAAATATCTCAGAATCCTCTAGGACCTTTCTCTATTTTATCCGATTTGCCGCTACGTCCATCTTCTCGTAAGTTTCAATGATGCAGTGTCCATCTGTACACAGTCCAACCATCCCAACCTTGGTCTTTCTTTCCTCTGGAGGCAAGAAGGGTTGTTAACCATAACCTTTTCAGTGACTGTCCTGCATCCTTGACACGTGACCAGCCCACCGGAGTCTGGCCACTCTGATGACAGCTGTCACCAGTATGTCCTTGTATAGTCGGTACAGCTCCTCGTTGCTTTGGATACACCGATACCCATCTACGAATACGGATCCAAATATTAGTCTCAAAATCCTTCTCTCCTTTCGAGTTCTATGTCAAACAACAAACATGCTAGAGTGTCACCCTGTTTTTAACCGTGGTGTGTCTCAAATTCTTCAGAGAACTCAGATTGAACACGCACTTTGCTTCTGACCTCCGACATTGCAAGACTTACCATATTGTCTCAGAAAAAACTAAAAAAACCCAGAGAAGACCCTTTCAACACTAACGTATAAATGAGATTGTGCAATTTTATTTTCCTCATAAAAGTATTTTTTTGAATCGGGTATCAGATCAAACTCCATATATGCATTTTAATCATTTTCCCAATGAATATTTCATTTAATAAATTTGTAAAAACAATATAATGAAGAGTCAAGTGTTGTCGCGTGTCGGGTATTGGACGTGGCGGCGATGGCGGTTGGGCCCAATCATGGTTTCGTAGATTCTAAGGAGGTATGAGGAGCCAGGCCGTTATCCAGGCCAGTTCGGTGACGTGTGCGCTACAGGAGGTGCCGTGAATTAAATACGAATTGGCCCTAGCCACGTCTGATTATTATTGTTACAATCTGCGCGTTGACAGCTTGGGCTTATGGCTAGCGACCTGACCCGTATTTGAAGAGCAAAGATAACCTGGAGGACGACCGTCACAGTCCTGAAATCAGGACTGGGAAGGACGTGTCTATGCTGGAGATCGCGTAGTTTCCTCCAGATGACAAAGGCCCATCTCAGGGTTAGAAGGCCACTAAAAAAAATATATATAATGCGAGTAACTCATTGATTCGACCAAAAGTGGACAGAATGGAAAGGGTTAAAATCCTCTACGTCGTCGACCTTTTAATCGGACGTATCGCTAGTTGATTGCAATTGTCCATTTGTAATTTTTTTTTTTTTTAAATAATTGAATTTGTTCCAAATATTTTCAATACTTTGAGATGACACGTGTCTCTAATTTGGATTGAATTTTAGATGACACGTATCCTGATTACAGTTTTTTTTTACTAAAATCAGTTGCATCAATTTACAAGTTTGTGAGAAATTGTGTTTGAAAATGTACTAAATCCGATACAGCCGATATTTTTTTCGGTTCAAAACGATTTTATCCAGTTTTCGGTTTCCGATTCTGTTCTGGGTCTGAGCTAAAAATCACCGAGCTCAGAAAAACTCTTGAAAAATTCTCAACAGTCGACAATAAAATAAGCATCCAAAACAGTTATCAATCTCGAGAAACCTCAGGGACAAGTATATCCAGGCACGCACCGTCCATATGACCAGATTGTGCGGCGCACACAGGCGCCGGATAGTTAATTGAAGCACCAATAAAGAGCACCCTAAATCGACATTAAATAATATCATCATCATCATTTGCCAGCCACGATTCACTTACTCGCTAAGTGTATGGACCTTATGAGACACTTGAATGGTAGTCGAGGCCAAGGGAGTCGGGGTCTCACAAAGGCGTGAGGATTCCCCATTTACGTCTTGGTATGTGTTTTTTTTATAAAGAGGTTTCCTTCTCTTGGCTATTGCTGCTTTTTCTCAGTATTCGCTTTCCTCTTCATAACTAAATAAATATTAACTTGTAAATTCTCACATATCACAGATAATTTAAAAATATATATCATCAGTTACTTCAACGGAAGATGCCCTTTCGTTGCAGTTGGACATTGGTTCTTTGCACCATTGAGCAATATTAAATTGTCTCAGCACCCTAGTCATACGAGTGCTATACGGTGCATTGGTTCGGAGCTTGTTTGAATCAGGTTCCATTATATTTAGGATTTCGTGTGGCTTTTACTTTGCCATTCCTCGCGTGCTCGTCGTTGTTGGGGATGCCTCCGACATTAGTTGTCTACGTAATACTGGTGCATCCTTTGGACCGACATACTAACATCGCACGCCTTAACGATAGTCTAAAACAGCCGCCGGATGTGGCATTGCTTACATCCAAATGGGTTCCCCGTTGCCACTATGGCCTGGCAACTGAAGGACGGGGTGAGTTTGTAGGAAGCGGTATTGTGATGGGGAACGACTCGAGCTACTATCCCGGCATTTACCTTCTAATAGCTAGGGAGCCGGGTCAACCTAGCCCGAGATAGTCGCATCTCTACACCAATTACTGGTGACAGAGATACTAAAAAGTGTTTCTACATACATCTACGTGGTTATTTCCAGCGGGATGTTATTCCCTTTGATGATTTGTTCAGTGATCATAATCAACCTCTATTTTTGTAATAAAAAAAAAAACACCAATATTAAAGAACATTATTTTTATTGTTGCTTTTTACATAGAAATATCATACAATTATTTTTTAATCAATTTGTGACCAAATACTAAATACAAATACACAACACAATAACTAATATAGAATGATTAAGAACGCAACATATTATTATTGTAGTATGTATATAAAAAATGGTGTAATACAATTAATTTTGGTCCCGTCCTGCCAAATTTATTATTGCAATAAGAACTATTCCAATCAAAAAAAAGCAATTGTTTATCACATATATTTCATAAATGCATTATATTCTTACAATATTTTCAATAATATCTGATAATTTATGGGAATGTGCATTAACTACGTTTAAACAAAACCAATGTTTCGTAAAAAAACTATGGCATTTAAAAAATTTCACTGGGCATGGAGAGTATTGATATGAACCAACGATCATATTGACTATAACTAACGGAAGAATACTCTATAACGTATTTGTTTTGGTTTTTTTGCTATATGTCTATCATTAAGTATCTTGTATATATTAAATTTGATTGCAATGCAAAATTTTGTTTAAAACTCCTTTTTAATTTCGGAAAGCTTTTTAAATCCATAGCTTTTGAGTAATTCGTTGCACTCGTCGCGAGTCATTTTCGACAGTGGCAATCTTTCAATTTCATTGTCGGAATCGTTCAACAGAACCAACTCTGGCGGAGCTCCGTGAATCTTTTTAAATTCCACGTTTTCGTACAACGGCACATCATCATAGATGAAATGCTTCACTTCGGGCAAGCGATTCAACGAACATCCTGGGCAACTCTGTGAATACATAAAATAAATAATTAATGTCATAGATATGTATTAAAATATTTCATCAAAAAAACACGGAAACAACGATTATTTTATCTAGAATATGATAAGAATGCTATATTGAATGATAAACGTATTATCCCGTCGAATTTAGGTTCAATATATAAAACTAACCTCGATCCTTGCAAAGGATGCCGTTTTATCAGCATTGACGGCCAATACACAGGCAAGCAGAAGAACAAATCGCCACATCGTTGCCGGCTAATGTCACGTATCTGTCAATGTGAAGAATTTTTAAAGATCTGATTTGTTGGTCTAAATGCCAATTAATTCGGCCTAGTCATCGCTATAATATTTATGTACTTGCATTAAATTTACAACTCAATCATTATTATAAAAATATAAATAATCATCTCTAGTTTTGATTTAATTTAATTTATTTTAATATATATATGCGCTCCCCCCCTAAAAATTTTTTCACTGATCCTACACTCTATAATGTGCATTCTACGCGCACGTTTTTCACTCAATTCTTAATGTTTTGGTTACATAATAAAATTACATCAATTTATATAAAAAGATAGAAAGGAAAACAAAATTAAAATTTTTAATTATTTTCGTTTCTTTTCTTTTTTTTATTCATTAGTTTCTCGAAATTTGATTTAAACAATCACGATGTTAAAAATATTTATTATTTTTAGAAAAATTCAGGGGCTCTCTGCATTTGACTGTATGCCGAAGGCCCCGATGCATCGTTTTGACATACACACTTGTGATGAAATCACTTAAGTAGACAATGTAGTGGAGTAATTCGGGTTTGCTCTCGCTCCGACACGGCCCGAGAAAACACAGAACGCCCTGTAGAGAGAGTGACTAGCCATTAAGTCATTATGGCCGATTGGGCCAGGAGCCTTTCTGACTGCGGTGAACATCTCATTCCTGTTTGCATTTAGGCTCGGCCACTCCCACAATACATGTTCCGAAGTTTGTTCCTACCCTTCACAGAGGTTACATGTGGAGTCGTCGCATAGGTCAAGTTTGGCCAGTTTGGCATTGAAACCGCCGTGACCATTGATAAACTGCGAAGTGAAATGATTTGGGTGTATCCATTCCATTTCCTTTCGTCAGGACACGCTAGGGAAGAATTATATTGAATACGACCGGTTGTTTCACTGTCCCATCTCCGCTGTTATGCCTCAAGGGCTGCACCCATGGCCCGTTTCCGTAAGTGGATTTTTACTTGAGTCTTCATCGCATGTGGGAGCAGGGAGGACTGACGAGCCAACTGTGGTGGTTATTTCACTAATCATTTTTATTAACGCCATGTTGCTTCCTGGCAGCACTTCGCGATGGCGTCCCAGTCCCCACTCCTCCGGAAATGCACCACGGGGCTCGCTTCCCCCACACAGATTTCCGCCCGCAGTTGCAGCGTGAGCACGCTCCTGCATTACTCCGCCATGATGACTCTGGAGACTCTTCTCTCGTCTTTTCCATGGCAATCATAATCGTCACCGAACGCATTTATCATCATCACACCAGACCAGCAAACCAACAGCCGCCGAGTTTGTTCGAAGACTTCGCTTCAGCATCCCCGACTTGAGACCTCAAACTAGCATGCTAGCGTCGAGCCCCCAGCCGGCCCCTCGTCGAGGATCATCGGGAAGGTTACCTTTCTGTCGATACTCTGGACACTGGACCGCCACGAGTGCCGTCACTGCCAGAGGTCGCCAACTAGAGGGTGCCAGGAGCCAGGTCACATGCCTTTATTGATTGAGAAACTGTGTAACTAATGATTTATTTAATAAATGTGTCTATTTAATAAATGTGTCGATGTGTTCAACGTAAAACTGTGTTTACATGTCCATCATCGGCGAGGGTAAAGGCTCGCCAGGGTCCGAGTCACGAATCCTTCTTCTACGTTTTCCATACCTTTACACAACCAAGGCAGCTTTGTCTCGGGAGCCTAGACAAATAGCGGCCCTCACCTGCGTCTCTAGATCTAGCGGAAGCTCGCATGCTAGGACCGGAAGGACCGCCGTTGCTGATGTGCGATACGCTCGAGTAAACATCAGTCTCCGAATGGCCGAGTATTCAGCTCTATGAGACCAGAAGCTCGCTCTGTAGGTACTAATGGTCACAGAGATCGCTCGGTCATATATTTTTAACGATATGTATCTAAGGTTCCAACACCAGCCTGCTATTCTTGTGAATCATCTTAATTCGTGCTTGGCTCTGTCTAGTACATAATTGACATGCGTTAGCACCCCTTGATTTTTATAATTACAAGCCCTTGATACTCGGACAATGAGAAATTGTCATATAATATTTTTTACTCATAAGCTTATTTTCAATTCTTTACCCGATTCGTCACAGCGGCTCGAAACCAACGCCGCTGGCCGATGGGGTCTATTTTGTATGAAATTAATGTATAATAATATACCCCAAACATTTCAAGTCAAATTATTAATAAATTATTTGACATTTGTTTTAAAAATGGAGTTATCTAAGAATAAAAATAGTTATTCATTATATGCTTAATAATTTTAATTTTTATACTAATCAATATTACACATAAGTGAGGTGCGAACTCGACGATGCTCCGCCGCGACTGAGGCACGCTCCCGGCTCGTCGCATGTGAATTTACCACTTGCACACCACGATGTTCTTTCTCGCTCGCACTTGCACATGCGCGATGTTCAATGTTGAACATCGTGTCCGTGCTAATGGAAAGTTATATTGTTATTTTTTTTCGCAATTGCGGACAATAAAGTTCAATAATTATTTATTTTTTTTCTTTAGACTTTTTTAGACAAATACAAAAATTTTGTGACATTAAAAAATCAAAAAATTGGGGTCCCAAATATACTCCATCGGCATCGCTGCTGAATTCGTATGTAGTAAAGGGCTGCTTCAAATAATGTTATGGCATGTAAGGTAGATTTTATTTTTAGGAAACGAAAAAATATAATATACGGTAGTAAATTATTTACATTATTATATGGTCTGTTTTTTATAATTTTTGTTATTCTAAATCGTGTTTGAATTATAAATGTTTATAATAATTTTATGATATTACTCGGTTTGGTTGTGAGCTGGCAACACTGTGTCTCGCTGCGGTTGGCCAGGCTGCGCGGAGCCGGCGTGCGGGCGCGATGTCACTTTGCTGTGCAAGTACGTATAGAACGAATTAATTGGAATGTGGCGAGGAATGAGGCCTAACTAATTATCTTGTCGTAGTCTCCAACGAGGTGCCGGAGCAGCCTGTGGTGTCGCCGGTTTCGGGCGGCGTGTTCGAGCGGCGCCTCATCGAGAAGTACATCGCTGAGAATGGCGTGGACCCGCTCACCGGCAAACAACTTGCCGTGCACGACCTCGTTGACATCAAAAGTAACTAATCGTCCATTGATCCAGCTCCCTTTTTAAACTTGGCCTTTTCTAACCGTTCGTCTTTGCTAACAGCATCCCCCATCGTCAAGCCGAAGCCTCCCAGCGGCACGAGCATCCCGGCAACTCTCAAGAGCATGCAAGATGAGTGGGACGCTCTCATGTTGCACACATTCACGCAACGTCAACAACTCCAAACAGCAAGACAGGTTCGTAACGGATCCTTTTCACTTTCGACATAACCTAACAAAAGTTTTAAAATTTCATCAATTTTTTTTTTAGGAGCTAAGTCACGCTCTATATCAACATGACGCTGCTTGCAGAGTCATAGCCCGTCTGACTAAAGAAGTCACTGCAGCCAGAGAGGCTTTGGCGACGCTGAAACCCCAAGCCGGAATTGCCACAGCCAATCCGCCGCATCCACAACAGGTTAAATATATTATTTCTATATCGTTCGATCCATGGATTCTCGTCTACAATATATATGTTATTGCAGGCCGCTGCCGCAGAAACCGGAGGATGGGCCGCTCAACCGGTGGCTCAAGCCGGAATGGGACCGGAAGTTATTCAAAAACTTCAAGAGAGAGCTACGGTCTTGACACAAGAGAGAAAGAAGCGTGGACGAACCGTTCCCGAAGATCTAGTCACGCCGGATTCGCTCCGCGGATTCATCACTCTCGCATCTCATCCCGTAAATATCAAACATATATTTAAATGCTATCGACAATTTTTTTATACAATTTTGGATATTTCAGGGTTTACACTCGGCAAGTGCTCCCGGAATATTGGCGCTGGATATTAATCCGTCCGATCACAGTAAGATATTGACGGGAGGCAACGATAAAAATGCGACAGTCTTCAATAAGGACACGGAACAAGTCGTCGCCATATTAAAAGGTCATTCTAAAAAAGTTTCTCGGGTCATTTACCATCCGAATGAAGATACGGTCATAACTGCGTCGCCCGATTCCACGATCAGAGTATGGAACGTGCCCACGTACGTATAATATATCGCGTTATTTATTTGCGTATAATTATTATTGTGATTTATATATATTTTTTTTATTATAGATCGCAGACTACAGTATTGCTTCGGTCTCACGAAGGTCCCGTGACGGGATTATCGTTGCATCCCACCGGAGATTACATCTTATCTACGTCTACGGATCAGCACTGGGCGTTTTCCGATATTCGAACCGGTCAATTACTAACTAAAGTGTCCGATTCTTCCGGCCACGGATTGACCACCGCACAGTTCCATCCTGACGGTCTTATTTTCGGAACGGGCACCGAAGACTCTTTAGTAAAGATCTGGGATCTCAAAGAACAAAGCAACGTTGCAAATTTCGCAAGCCACACCGGCCCTATTACGTCTATATCGTTCTCGGAGAACGGTTATTATCTCGCAACGGCGGCTGACGATGCCTGCGTCAAGCTATGGGATTTAAGAAAATTGAAAAACTTCAAGACCATTCAATTAGAAGAGGGCTATCAAATCAAAGACTTATGCTTCGATCAAAGCGGTACTTATCTCGCGATCGCCGGCTCCGACATTAGAATATATCTCTGCAGGCAATGGCAAGAGCTGAAAGTGTTCAACGATCACACCGCCGCCGCGACGGGTGTTCGTTTTGGACGTCACGCCCAATATCTGGCATCGACGAGTATGGATCGTACTTTAATGTTATACGGAATTGAATAATTGACCTGAATATCGACATTGTGTGTCATTCCCAATATTAATGTATATAAACTAAATTTATTTCCATACCCGTTGTTTTCAATAGAGTGCTAATATTTTTTACTCGATATTAACCGAATCGTTTAGCCGACAATCCTATGATTAAAACCCCGATTATGTATTTCATCGCGTCGTTAATTGACGGTTCTTTTTAGTCGGAATGTATTTCAACGACTAAAATTTATTTGTATTGTTTTTTTTTATTAAAAATAAATTTGATATGAATGCATTTACTTCTTTTCTTTGTGAAATATTCTAATATATCCTATCCTTTTTTAGTGCGGCATTAGTTCCAGACATGGACACCTAAAAAAACACTACACTTTTGATACAGAATAATTACGATATGTAAAAATGATGCATTTCCGATTCATTCGTTTGATAATTGTTATGTTTTCATAACAAATACGGTTATATGTGCAGGATGTCTCAAAAAAATGTATATATCGGTGCCAATTACATGAATTTACTTTGAAATTGAGGTCGTTTCTCTAAAAATAGTTTCACAGATGTTGTGACATTGTTTCAGCCCCGATTCCTCTACTTCCTCATTTCTATTATCGTCCGACTCAATGCAAATTATTTAAAATAACACTTTGGTTGCTAAGATATTTTTCAAAATCGAATGCTTTAATTTTTCCTACTCATTAAATCCGCTATGCCTCCATTTTCCGGTAAGTTTCAATGATGCAGCGTCCCGTTGTACACAATCAAACCACCTCAGCATTGATCTTCCTTGCTTCCGAGGACAGGAACCATAAGCCTTTTCGATGGCTGACAGTCCCGTATCCTCGAAACATGACTAGCCCACTGAAGTCTGATCACTTTGACGACAGCTGTGACCGGTATATCCTTGTACAGTTGGTGCAGCTCCTCGTTGCTTCGGACACGCCATTCCCTATTGTCGAATACAGCCCCAAATATCCATCTCAGAATCCTCCAGGACATCCAGTTGTTGCTCATTTTGCTTTGTTAGAGCCCTGTATGTAAGAATATGCCTGATGAGGGTCATGTAGAGCTTGACTTTGGTCTTCCTTGAAAGGAATCTCGACTGTAGATGCTGTTGAAGTCCAAAGTAGCACCAGCAAGGTTCTTCTTCAGGGGTTTAAAGATTCATTCTTGGCATATGGGCATGCATTTGTTTTGGTCTCGTTGACACTCAGTCCCATGTCCATGGTCACTCTTATTATTCGCTGGTATGCATCCTTGAGAGCCGTCTTAGATTTGGCCACAGTCTCAATGTTGTCCACATAGGCAATAGATTGCCCACCTCTTCGTGGTTACAGATGTTAGTACCTCCAGACTCACCTAGGTATGGGAAACTAAGAGGCACCCCCTAGTCCACTCTTTTGCCGTTCAAATGATCACTGAAGTCCGATACATGTCCGACTGTAAAAGACATAAGGTGAACTGTACTGGTTGTTGCTCTCCTCTTGACAGGTCGAAGTATTTATCTGGCTCATTCACTGAGTCAGTTTCAGAATGGCTTGATTTTAGCGTGTGCAATGTCAGAGCCGAATCTTTACCTTCAAATGCAATGATATATCTTTGTTCAGCAATCAAAGGTCGTCCTGTCCAGCATCTGATTGAGTAGAATCTCATATATTTCAAGAATGATTCAATTATCCAGACATAAAACAATTGTTATCATTATCATCAGCGCTACAGCTCTAGTCTTATCTGGGACCACTCTTCACTCCCAAAGATCCACAACGACATCGGTCCATCTTCCGGTAAGTCACAATGATCTGGTTTCCCCGTGGATACAGTCCAGCCGCCTCACTCTTGGTCTTCACTTCCTCCAGGAACAGAAAATCTTGCTGACAATGAGCATTTTTGGTGACTAGTGACCTTGTCTTAGAGTCCTTGTACAACTGATACAGCTCCTTTTTGCAACAGTATGTCATTCCTGGAACTCAGAACCCGGAACCCAGAATCCATTGTTTATATACGTATGGCAAAACATGCCCCATGAGGTCCCTTGAGGAAAGTCTCGACCGCAAATACTAAACTTCGTCCGAAATACCCAAAATAACTCCCAAGCATTGTTGCGTTTGATGAACTATGACATATACAGCAAACCCTTCTATAACGTTCGCTGCTAGACTGCAGTTTTCTATAACGAGTTTGACAATCCCTTCAAGGATTATTACTAAAAATGGACAGAACTTTCTGGTAGACCCAATATAATACGTTGCCGGGGAAATAAAAAATGGTCATTGTTGTTTGGTTGACAATAAAAATAACACGTGAACAAGATTTCGTTCAATTTACAAAGCTTTTTATTAAAAAAAAATTACGTTGATCAACCCCTCTTGGATGCTTATAGATTCACAGTACAGATAACAAATCAGCTGAAAAATATCCAAGGGTTCCGTGAAATTTTGGCAACGGCAAATTATTTTTAATGTTGATGAGACGAGACTCTATTTGAAATGAATGCCAACAGGTATGTATATTTCCATAAAGAAGAAGACTGCTTCTGAATTTAAAGGAGTAAAGGATCGTTTAACTCTTCTTCTTGGCGGAAATACATTCGCAGAAACTCCTCGTGACATGAAAGGTTATTCTAAAAACGATTTGCCAGTTTTT
>JAGXCT010034182.1:0-46194 GCA_022495035.1 Philopotamus ludificatus
TTTTAAAGAATTAAATAAGGAATTTGTATTTTTAAAATGCAATTATTGCGGTTTTAAGTGGATTTCCTCAATGTAGGCACTCGTTAACTTTTCACATTTTTTTTCATCGTCTATAAATAATAAAAAAAAATACAGGAGGCTCTGGCCGGCGAGTATAAAAGCTAAGACATAATGATACTGATACCTCTAACCAAAATTAGGTGTCAATTTTTTCACAAGTGAGAAAATGGCCGATCATATTAAAACAGCACAACAAAAAAGTGAGACCGATAGTGTACAAAATATACCAAAACAAGAACAGCAAATTAAGCCATTGAATTTCGCTGCAATCGGTTGCGTTTTCAGACAGTTACTCTGAATACAGACAATTTATATTTTACCTACACGATTAAAAAAAATGATATACCTACAGTAGCAGTCATTGAATTCTACTCGGGCAAAAAAAAATATTAATTTCGTAGTTTTCAGGTAAAATTCGTAATCAGAGTTAGGGGGTATGATTTTTACTACTTTACCGGAAGTAGTTTTGTATATTGTGATATAGTGTTAAATATAGTAAAAAATATAAAAGAGCATTTTAAAATAAAGAAATGAACCAATTGACAAAGCGAAAATTGTGACCTTATACAGGGAAAATATAACTCCCTAAAAAATTGCAGTATTTTTGGGTATAGTCAATCTGGAGTGACTGCATTTATAAAAAAACTGTCTATAGAGCGCAGAAAAGAGCAGAACCAAAACGGAAGACAACCGCTTCAGAAGATCGTTGTTTAAAAAGGTTCTGCTCAACCAATTGATTTAAAACTGCAGTGGATATAAGATCAGTGTTCATCGAAGGTGGATGAACCGATGTGAGTGTCAATCAGCAAGGGCAAAAACCATTTCAAAAGACCTCAATGGTTAAAAATTACCGGACCTGGACTAAAGAGGACTGAAGGAAAATCATCCTCCCGGAAGAAAGTAAATTTAACTTGTTAGGTTTATGTAGCATTCAGTATATAAGGAGGAAAATAGGGGAAAGTTTGACGAAAAATGCATCAGGCGAACGGTAGAGCATCAAGCAGGAAAAATGGCTTGGGGATTCTTTTTCTACCGTAAAGTTTTAGTGTTCGTCGATGGAACCGTCAATGCAGAAGTTTATATAATAATCTTTAATAAGAACCTGGTTCCGTCACACCTATCTTATATAAACGACTGCATTATCCAGGACGATTCTGCATTTCGCCATCAATGTAACGGCATACGCTTTTTTTTATTAAACCATTTACTTAAGCTTAGGGAGAAATTTCTAACATTACTCTTTCTTATTTTCACAGGTCAATGATTTAATAGAAAAACTTGATAATTTAACATTGTCATGGCCAGGTTTTAGTCATGAATTTAACCCCATTGAAAATTTATTGCAAATTTTGAAAACTAAAGTCAATTGAGAAATACCTATCATCAATTTAAAATCACTAATAATATTAATAATAAAGGTCTAGTATGAAGAGATAATGGCAAATCAAATACAATAAAATACATTAAAAGCTAAATGAACTAATGAATAGAGAAAATATGTATTTGTGTAGGCATGTGAAATCTAGACAATTTATATTAGAGCTTTTTAGAGATTTTTATAACATATTCCCGGTCATTATCTTATAAAAGATATTGATATATTGTAATAAAATAATATAATCAAATAAAGTCGAAAACAAAGCGAGATTATTTGAAAAAATAGCCTCACGTACATACTATCAGCCATCAAACAATTCCATACAAACACCCAAACAGGTGCAAACGCGAATCTATTGCATTGAGAGTGGCTCTGGAGCCCAGCACGAATATAAATTGCACTCGTGCAGCAAACAGCTTGTAGCCAGCCATGTGCCTGCTGTATTCCCCCTGGTGCCGAATTACCGGGTCCCATGCACGGAGCCACAGTACCGGTCCTGCTCCCATCCTAAGATCTCCATTACCGAAATCCGCAAGGATCGCCCCGGATTAGGTGTAAGCCGGGTCTCGCCTTACTCGAATTGCGAATATTTTTGCACAGGGACTTGCACTTTGCCGGCAATAGTTCAGCGGCGAGTGTCGCCAACATTTGTCGCCGGGGCTATTTGTAATAAGCACCGCGAAAATAGCTACCATCTTCTAATTTATATTACAGCGACCATGTCGCTGTTAGTGCCAAAGGCAGAACTAATTGTAATTGCAGTTTCGGAAATATTGCGATTTCCGGATTACATGAAATGTATGACTTACCCCACGTGTTCGTGCATATTTAAAGTTTGAAATAACTCACCTGAAACAAAACAAAAAATACGTATAAATATAATTGTTAGTATAAATTACATTGAGAAATTTTCTTTGTCTCTGATAAACTTTTAAAATGATTCAAACGTTGAGCACACAATCCGAGTGACAAATTAGTTTAATCTCAATAATGTATGTACCGAGTACACACCGCCGTGTTTGCACAAGACGATTCAAGTGAATAGCTTTGATAGAAAACTTTCATATATATTTTTTTTCTGAAAAATTGCACGCACTTTCGCAAACCGCAAAGCGCCGCCGAGGAGCGGCAAGTGCCAAAGTTGGCCGCAATCCGGTTAGCGACTCGCAAACTTACACAATCAAAATAATATTCTAGATGAAGATTTATGGTGTCGCTCAACTTTTCAGGAGTTAAGGGTATTGCCAACCGGCGATGGGCCGAGCTGCCCCGCTTTGTTTCTGGGGGCAGATTCTAGAGGCGTCGCGCTACCCCTGGCTCCTGCGGTAATAGGCCTTATTTATCATAAGGTGCCCCACCTTTGATGCGGGGAACAACGAATACAAAGTGAGGTTGCGAGGAGGTTATTGTATATTTCGTAGTTTTGGCCGATTTGTCTTTTCCCGGCGGAAATTCGAGCGTTGTGCCCTTATTATGTTAAGGCGGCAACGTGAGACGTGATAAATTGATGCGGCCTACACGCGTCTTTCATTCGTATTTCGTGTCGCAGAAAAATATGGTATTATGTAATTTTTAGTACACGGAGGGGGACAAATCAGAAAATTGCATAAAACTGAGCAAAAAACACATATTTCAGAGTAATAAACAGCAAAGTATTAGAATGAGCAACAGTTTTTAAACCAATTATTTATAAAAACGTACAATATTTTATAATACTACGTGAAACATGATAATTTTAAAAATAGCATTTTCCTATTGTGAACTTCCGCTTATGGATGCTTCTTATATGTGAGAAACCACTATTACGTCACAAGATTCTTCTTACCCTCATTAGGGACGGTAATACCTACTTGAAGAATATCCGGTTTATAAAAATATAATTTTAGAGAGATTGTTTTTACAGTAGGTTATATTAAATATAAATAAATCAAATATTAAATATTATATATAACCAAAATAATTTTCTATTTTCACCGACCTTTTGAGCGAAGTATGTCTAGATGGAGTTTAAAAATAAATATCAAAACGCAAAAAAATATGGCCAAATTATCCATGTCTAAAAATACGAGGTTACAGATACGTAGAAAAATACAGAGTGCATACAAACTTGTAGGGACCTAAGATCTATACCAGTTCGAATGTTTCAGAATGGAAATGGTGAAAATGCTTTTATCAAAATGAAAAATTCTATGTTCTTGCTGATTTTTCTGAATTATTCGTCTCCAAATTATGTGGGGTTGCTACTGCTTTTCTTTGTGACTAAGAGATATACACGTTATTAGAAGCATAAAAAATCGGAAAGAAGTGTTTTAATATAAAATGAGCCTATTCTGGTACCTTAATTAATTTTATTTTCGCGTTTTTTAGGTTTTTAATAGCCATACTTTTGAAAAATTATTCAGCAAGATTACGTCTTTGATTTAACCTGTTTAGTTAAAATATTTGAAACACATAAATTTAATACATATTTAACAGAGCCAGATTTATTTATTTCTAAGTTATCATTTTATAAATTTATCATTTCATCACTAGTAATGGAAAAAGAAATATTTTTCTTAGTAAAAGAGATAGTGATAACTTATCTTTCTTCGTATAATATTTAATAAAACTAGTACTATAGCTTGTAGGTAACATGCACATTATTTTTATAATGTAAGTTACTTAGCTTAGTAGTAAGTTAGTAGTCGGATCTTTACTGGGCAGGGGGCATGTAAGTAGAAAAGGCCCATTACCTCCGCATTTTAATAGAAAATATATATGTAGGTAGTTTAGCGGGTTGAAAATATTTATAAATTTCAATCCAACTGAAATAATATTAAAAAAATAAACCAGTGTCGTGGTTTGACACTGGGGGAATATAAGTGTGAGAGGCTATTTCCACTTGTATCTTTAGAATCTTTATTGTATCTTTATATGGGTGAACGGCCCTTTGGAATCGGCCTTTTTTTTATTTTTGGAAACAATTTTGCATGAGCTACTGTCTTTTAGAGGAGTTTAGAGACTAATTTTTGTGGCTTTTTCTTGTACCGTATCTACTGCTTAAATTTTCAATTATTATTATGTAGGGTAAAGTGGAAGGAATGTGCCTGGACACATAGAACCTGTCGTTTGACAAGGTTTCATGTTTCTTATCCTGTAATTCGAGATCAACTATCATAGAGGCATCATATCATTTAACTAATCAGATCAACTAACATAGCATATAATTGGATGTCATGAGGAATTTTTTTTTACCAATTACCTAATAAATATATTTATTAACGCCTACGTTATCCCGAGGAATTCAATTATAACCTTTTTTTTAAATAATTATGTTTATGGCTATTAAGTCTTTATTAGCTTATTCAATTTATTTTTCACTCCACACTTGATAATTGACCTGGTTCGCTTATCCCTATGACAGTAGATAAAGATAGAATATATATAAATATATCTCGTTACACGTTTTTACATCTGTTAATTAGAGCATAATCAAATGAGGCAGCTTGTTACCAAAACATGCATCATCGGGTTTTAATCTTTAAGCTCTTAATACAAATAAAGAATGGGTTACGAAAAATTATTAAAAACAAAGTGCATAAATACACGAGATCGTGCATCACGTGTTGCATTCGATCACAAATGGATCTCATTGAAGGATACAGAAAATGTTAAAATTTCAATATTTTGATATACAGTATACGTATTTGAGTCCCCCGTGTCCGTTTGTCTGATTGCATCAGTTTCGTGTAATTTATTGAATTTTCAGCCAGGTCCACAGCGGAGCAGAAAGCGAGAGTGGTACGTGATCCGAGAGGACGCACGTTCGAATCGCCCGGCTCCCCGTATTTTGAGCGAGGCTCTGCTAAAATCCCGACCTTTTAGTCGGTAGGTTAAACCAGACGGGATTTATTCACTTTTTCCCCTAAATATTTTAAAATATGTATAAAGACGTGTCCTCCCCTGTGCGCTCTCAAATTCGGCCAATTCCCCGAAGCCAAATGTGCCCCCGGTTGTTTCGTTACCGAATTGATGGTACAAGGTAAAATTCATTTATACAAAGAAAATATAAATATATAATAAAAATATTATATATTTTTGCCTGCTATGCTAATTGATTCTAAGTGAATTTTAATATTAAACGATTGATTTTCTATTTTATAGTTTGATGTTGAATATTAGAAATAGTTTAGGAAAATGTGCGTGAGAGCAGCGTGAAAATTTGTGCGTTTGTTGTAATTTCCCTTTTCAATTTGATGTCTCCGTCGCGAATCCTTGAGGGTGCGCCTGTACAAACACGATTTCATTTCCCTGTCACCTTTTTTTTCATTATAATTCTTTATAGAACGACGCTTTTTGCCTGGCATGCTTTCTTGAATATTTCCTTTTGCAATCAGTTCCATGCCTAATACCCCACAGGAAACAGCTCTTTTCAATCGCGAAATTCACTTCTAATAAAATTTCTCTTTCTCAGCAAGCACCCGGTATTGCTTTAGTGGAACGGGACGCCCAAATTTCGGCAAGATATTAAATGACAGGATAACGAATTATAACGGATTTAATTTTTAAATATCAGAGAAAAATAACTAAAACTACACCTAACTACTAAAATTAAAAAAAAATATACCTTAAACAATATAAATCGAATATCGAATCATGCGATTAAAATCTTTAATACGACCAGGCTTGAACGTGAGTGGTCAGACTCACATTCACCCCCTGGCAAGTATCACAAAGATTAAACTTAAATTCATAGATTTCATTGGTAGGTTGACCTGTCTGTTTATTGTTTTATCTCCATCTCGCTAAACTTTCACAGATTATTGTTACTTGTGAGCTGTGATTTAGACAATGTTAACGGCAGGAATTAAAATTTAGTGCTTCTAAGGAATGTTGAAAATTTAATTAACAGGCGGATCGACCATCAAAATCCCTTAACCCTAAAATACTTGTAGTATTTCAAATATCAATTCCATAATTCATTAAAAAAGGCATAATATTATATATAGTAAGAAGGTAATATAGGAGGTAAAGTCAGATGCAGAGAAGATAAAGGCAATTAAAAGGCAAGTTACGAAACATTTGCAATATGAGCACCTACATTAGCTTTTTCATTTCTTTGAAGACAAGAAGCAATCCGCAACCAAGTCAAAGAACAAATAGACTCCTATGTCTAAAGACAGTCGAGTAAGTAATATTCACGAAGACGATTATCACAAAAACTCCATTGACGAGTGTAATGAATATTTTTTTCAAAATTCAGCTCTCAAGAACATAATAAATTAGCAGTGTTTCCTAAATTAAATTGACAATTGAATAACGCTAGGTATGAGATCGCTAACGAGAAGAAAGAGAAGAAGCGCTAAGAATTACAGTTTAATTTTGTTTTTCTATCTTTTTCTTGAAATCGATTATGTAACTAAAACATTGAAAAAAAGCGTGTAGTGAAGATATTTTAAGGAGAGGGACTTTACAATTAAGTTGCATCTGGGACTTCTCAAGTGCTAAATCGCCGCTGGTTATAATTACAATGCATATTAGAATTGGATGATTTTGGGAGATGTACTTTAACATTGCCTAACCAATTCTTACCAATAAATAATGATTCTCTGTGTCTGGTGAGATTTTCAAACAATTTATAATCGAGTAAAACTGAAACTACAAATTAAATAACAATAAAAAAAATAGAATGAATCTTAGCCCTTATAGATAACAATATGTATACAATCGTCGCCCACCAAATTAAATCTGATATGAATTGGGTAGTGTTTCAACATCCACCCTATTTTCCTGAGCTTGCTCAATATGATTTCCATCTGTTTTCCAAAAAAAAAATCGAAGTAATAACGTTAAAATATTTCCTACTTCGTTTTTCCAATTGAAATTGATTTTTTATAAAAATGAAACCTAATAATATATTATTTATTTATTTATTTGACTACGATAGATGCATGGCATAACAGAAAGATTCAAAAGCGCTATTTGCCCATATAAAGATTCTAAAGATTCTAAAATTGAAAGGAGAATGAGTCTCTCATACTAGTATTTCCCCAGTGCCAAACCACGACACTGGTTAATTTAATTATTATTTCAGTTGGATTGAAATTTATATTATTTGTTTGTTAATCATTTAATCAACCTAGGATAGATGGCATTAAATTATTTGATTAATTTTTACCTACATAAATATTTTTATAAAATATGCGGAGATAATGGGTCTCTTCCTCATACATACTCCCTGGCCAGTGTCATACAGAATTCCCTAAATTTATAGTTTTCGCGGATATCTAACCGATTATTAAATATGCATATTTATATGTTACCTACAAATCATAATATATGTCATTATTATAATTATTCAATTATTGATATAATATATCGTTATATTATTTAAATATAACATATGTAAATATTAAATACACTAAAATAAAGCTCCGCTTTACAACCGTATGCGTAGAAAGCGGAATAAAGCGGTACAAACGGCGCATTAAAGATGGATACGCCCGTCGTTTTGTCGGTCACAAAGCTATTTAGTGTCCTCGAGTGCAGAGCTTTATTGTGTGTAGTCGAGCTTTCTTACATGGCCGTCTGCCGCTGACGTCCGTCGAACAAAACCTGCGAACCGTCCCTCCCCCGTCCCTCTAACGAATTCGTCGGGTCTCTTTTTTAAAACGACGACAACAATGGCGACGAATGCCCGGCTGTCATCGAGTCCGTTCCCCGAAATTAATCTTCGGACAATGAACATATTATGCAACGGGAAATGTCTGCAACGTACGATATATATGCATTATTTATAACAAAAACATCATAATAAAATGTCGATAAGTTCGAATTTGTTTTGGGCCGGCTCGACGTTACGTACTAGATTTTTCTACTGCGCAGCATCAAAGATGGCCATGATTGATTGAATTGTTTACGTTGCGTTATCACCGCGTTTTTTATATAATTATTTATTTTATTATATTGTTTTATGTTTTTTTAGCGATATTAGGGCGTCGACGAGGTGTGTGTTATATATGTGTACGCGTAGTATAGCCACGTACCTGATTCTGACGTTAGGCATAGAAGACAGGGATGGATTCTTATGGATTTAGTGCCGCCGACAGAGATGCACAACTTTCAGACGGGTACTTCCTGTGCTGGGCAGGCCGGCAAAGCCCACCAATCGGCAACAACTTCCGCGTTTCTTATCAAATACAATTTTTAATTATTTACGAGGCTTTTTATCATAAGGATTATTTTCAAATTATTGTCGAATAATTGTATAATTTTATATTTATCACTAATTAAATTTTATTTTCACAAATATGTATAGATATAATATATATTTTTTTTCAAGTTGCAATATGAGCGCACAGATTATCTTATTTTTTTTATTGAGATTTAATTATGCGGTTGCCATTTATTTCGTTGGACGACGATGGTATCGACGGTCGGCGAGCTGGGTTCGGATGGTGATGGGTGAGTTTTATTATTTTTTTTTTATTGTGTCGAAGGTATTTTTCCGTTTATTATGATTGATCGGTGAGTGGTTATCAGTGGTGCAACACCGGCGGTCATGGAGCGACTGTCTCAGGCTCAACAGGCTGCCGGCGAGCCCCGCCCCCTGGGGGAGGGGCGCGCTTGCGCGGGCGGCGGTCGCCATGGCGACGCCTACTGCTCGACGGCTCTGTTGATCAAAGCCTAGTTCTCGCCGAGGGCCTACGTCCACCGTTTCCACGACGCCGACGTATGTAGGCGACCGCAGGGGCGAATTTATTAGCTAACCTGCTAACCTACAGACGCCGACGACGCCGACGCTGCTCGATAAGCATGACGTCTGTGCGTCGTGACGTCCCACTTGTAACGTCTGGCACGACTCTGTCAAAGCTCTAACACTCGTATAGAAAAACGCTTTTCTTCTTTACTTCGAAAACTAGAGAAAAATTAAATTAATTTCCGAAACCATTATTATTTTTGTATGGCTTTATAGAAAAAAAGCCTTGAGTTTGTATAGAATGGATTCTAGTCTTTTTGAGATTCACTTACGTCAGCTATTATCAAATCTTCACATATGTTTTTTGAGGAATTTGTATATAATAGTTGAAAAATATATATAAATTTTATGGATTAGTGATTAAGAAACATCTATAATGATATATGTAATAACTAATTTATATATATGATATATCAAATCAAAAGCATAATTGATAGTATCTGAATTGCATCCAAACATTTTCCAATTATTCCTCCAAATTTACTAATCTAAACAAATTATTTTTTCTTAATATAAGCCTAATCATTAATTAATAAATTTCACCCTGCCATAACAATTGTTGATGGGACACCACTAAGAAAACATCTATGTTAAGAAAAAAAAGTCAATCAAAATCTCTCTTTAATTTGGGATTTCTTCTATCTCTAAAACTATAACTTAGAATAATAAAAATAGGCAGAAATAATCAGTTTAAATATTCGCTACATAAAAAAAAATGAACGCTGCCCCATAATTAAAAATAGCATAAGCAAGTCAGTAAGTAAAATATTCAAACGAATTAAATAATGAAGAATATAAATAATTGCAGTTTTTTATTTAATTGAACTATAAATTCTGGGGATTCTTTATATCACTGGCCAGGGGGAAGTGGAAGAAATCCATCAAGCGTTGAATAAATACTTATGAAACAAATTTTACGAATTTCAATCCAACTGAAATAATATTAAAAAAAATAACCAGTGTCGTGGTTTGACACTGGAGGGAATATAAGTATGCGTGACTAATTCCCGTTGTATCGTTAGATTTGTTATCGATCTTTATAAGGGTGAATATCGCTTCGAGATTTTTCTGTTGTTCTATCCACCGTAGTCAAACCTTAACCTATTCTTATTCCTCATATTTTTTGAGTTTATTTTTATTTATTGAATAATGACATCCGTCCAAACGATTTATTTATATTGAACTAATTCCAAAAATCATGATTGAATACCTAAGAATCAAAATATTTTTGACCTAATTGAAAAAATAATTCTAAAAACTGTACAATCGTTAATTAATCGTTGTTTTTTAATCCAAAATTTTCTTCAACAACAAAATTCTAATATTAAATTGTATTAAGAACATTTTTAACCACTGAATGCTCTTGAACGTTACTATTTTGCACGTTAAAAAGATCCACTAACCAGTTTTTCATTTTTTATTTTATTCATTTTAAATTTGTCCGCAATTTGTATGAGTTATTTTGTATATAAGATATTGTGTTTACGAATTTTTAATTTTTCTTTATTATTTATAAATAAAATATGTTTAAATTGTTATTATACTTTTCATATTTTTTTTAATAATTAATATACATATATTTAAATTATAAAACACATAAAAACCTGATGTTGTTTGACGCCATTTTTGTAAAAAAAGTTATAGTAACTTGAAAGAAATAAATCTGTATTGTAATGAAATAAAATTTTGCACTCATCGTTTTGCTATTATATCGAAATATTGTATCATCAAAAGTTTTCAGCTGAATGATATCGTATTATTTCTGCAAAAAAGTAATACGCGAAGCCGTGAAATATTACAATAACATTGATTACTGCTAAATGTTTCCGAAGCGCGGACTTTTCGAATAATATTTGATGCGTGAAAATTTCGCTAACTGGAAAAGCACCGGTCCAGATAATATTTCTGCAGACGCGCTATTGTTGCGAGTTATGTTAAAACTTGGCAAGTAGCGAACTAGTAAAATTTTAGTATTGAACACATAATGAGAAGCCGTTCAATGGGTAGCTGGGGTCCACCACCTATAGGCGAACGAGCGGATGGGAGGAGGGACGGGGACGAATAAAGTTTCCAGTTAGGCTACGCGAAGAACAAACACAAAAGTTGGATAAGATGTACAAAGTTTGCCGGCGTAACGCCGTTTTAACGATATGGAGCGTCATAACGATCGAGGATAACGATAATGCATCGCGATCGACGGACGAGGGAGAGTACAGGTACTGCGAATCTACCCCCACCCTCTACCTATTATTCGGCACATCGAATCACTCGCGTTCGACGATAAGTGTTCAATTGCTTGAAACAGATTAAAAGAATGCAAATATGGCTGAAAGACAATAATATAATCAGATTCTTGGTATGAATGGGTATACTGATGTATCAAAGTTAAAAATGTAAGCTTTATTTAACCGATCACCCACGGTGGCTCAAAAACAACCGAGTCATGAAAAGGGGGCTATCAGAGACCCCAAGAATTTCAAGTCAAGATATTGACGAAGAATTCATCAATATATTGACATTTTTTTAAAAATGGATTATTCCATTTATGATATACTTCATAATTTGGTAAATATTTTGGATTTTTTAACTAATCACTATGACATGTAAATACCACGTGCACTCGGCGATGTCTAGAGGCAGATTTTTACTTAAACGCATAAGGTGCACCTGAGGCCCCATTAATTCAGGGGGCCTCAAATTTTTTATTTTTTTTTTCATAGCAAAAATAATTAATAATTTAGCAGTAATACTTGACAGCTATGGCATATTTTTCAGGTGGCTGCCCTAACGTTCATATTTCTAACCATATGCACTGGCTGTTCCGCATACCATGATCCATAGATTCAGGTGTGTAGCTACAATGTAGCAAACGATGAAAGGGATCGGGACCCTCGGCATACATCTCTGCAGGGGGCCCCTTATTTTTTTTTAAATAATAAATACTTGTAACATCGAGATCACTAATATCAATCTTCGAGAACCTTATAAAAAAGTCTTTCTGTCATTTTACATCGATGTGAATTTAATTATATATCCCAAACATTGCAAATTGAGTAAAAAGCGTGCGCGTAGAGTGGACATCATAGAGTGTAGAGGTAGTGAAAATGTTTTGAGGGGGGGGAGGTACTAAATCCGCCACTGGACACACACCACCGACTTAGTTCTCGCGGCACGTGTCAGTGGAACGTTTAACTCGCACTTGACACATCGTACCGGATGCGAGCGAGATAAAACACCAATAAAGGTCGATTTTATTTATTCTTTAGACTTTTTTAAACAAATACAAAATGTTTGTGACATGTAGGAGTTATATTAAAAGAGTTATTCAAGAAAAATCATAAACTTGGAGTCCCCAATAGACCACATCGGCACGGCTAGGTCAAAAAACTAAAATTGTATAATTCTATCTAGAAAAGTTTATTACTTGATATGTGCATTTATCATTTTGTGAGCACACATTGTATGTTTAATATTATTACATCTTAAATAAATTCGAGATGATATATTTTATGGACGAAATCCGTTTTATTAAATGAATCTATAAAATTCATAGAGCACAGAGCTGGCGAAAGCTTTTCCATTTATTGTCTCGGATACAATTCTGATGTATTATATGGAGTTAATTAAATTTCACTTTCTAATTGCACACAATCTGCTTTTCAAATACACAACCGCCGTATATTTGGATCGTAAAACTATTTATGGTTTCAGATATTCGATTTAGATAATGAAATAAATATTTTATTGAGCCGGCTCGAATTTATAAGGCGATATTTTTTTCGGCCGATTCCACAATTCGTTATCAATTCATGATAAAGGGAACAGAATGCAATGAAAGCCCATATGATAATTGGGCAATAAAACTCAATTTACGATTCGGTGTGTTTACAGGTGATCGGAATCCCCGGGAAAGCCGTCGGGCGCTATCGTTTTTCCCGATCGGAAACAAGGGGAGAGGAATCGCTTAGGCGTTTCGCATTTTTTTTTGTTGCTCCGCGGTGCAAACGTGCCAACTTTCTTCCTATATAAATTTAATAGATGTTTACCAAGTTTTTTTAGGACCCTATTCATCTTTTGTTCGCATGAAGGATACATGGAAGAAATATAGGGCGGTCATTTTATTGACTTGTTTACTCGCCAGCCCCGGTGAGAAGGAGCAAAACGTATTCCAGGAAAGTTGGCTAAGTTATACGGTTATATCAAATGGGACGAGTGTGTGTGCGCCTCTACCTTTTTGTGCAGGAGAAACGTAATTTGGAGAAACAAAGAAATAGCTGGCTACTTGCGTCTTATTAAAAAAAAAAGTATGATGAATAAGAACGCGATAAGAGATGAAAAAAAAATCATAACATTTCTTCTAAAGAATTTTTGCATCGATTCATATCTTAGAAATTATCCCAAAATATTTCTTAATTATTCCAATATGTTATATCTGTTTGCTAAAAGCTTTCTATGAAAGACATTCAAGTCTTTTTCTTGGGATAAAATACGTTGTTACAATACGCATGATACGAGATATCAATACGGATGCGGATAATGTGTTTACACGAAAACACCAGATAAAACACAGGTTTTATATACGAAAATATAAAATCGCAGATTTGCGCAAAACAATATCATTCGATTTTTTCCCGTTTGCACGTAGCTTTAGATACAAGGATGTAGAATCGCGTACACACACATCGGCAAGTTGCAGGTCGGGCCACTTCATCTTGCAATTTGGCAATATTTTAAGTTTGGCCGCCGTAAAAAGACAAGAAGTGGAGTGGAAGCGGCGGAGGCGGCAAGTAAGGTAGCGCAAGAAAACATGTTATCTCGCCGGAAAGACGGTATCCCGGTCGAATCTCAGGTGGAATTGCGAAAACTTTGGCCGCAGTCAGACAAGTTTCAATATTAGCGATAAATTTCTGCGGGTCGCAGTTCGGTTTTATATCGCGGGCTTGTCGGGACAACTTACGCCGAGCCGGGTCGCTATTGACTTTAGGGATGAAGAGCTTCGGGCACACCTCCCCAATAGCAGGGATGCTAAAATAGCTTATAAAAATGTACATTAACTGAATTTACTAGCAATTTTTCAATGCATATAATGAATTTTTAATGAAAATCAGACAAATATTTTTCTAAAAGCTCAAATTTATGGAGATGTGTACAAAATTCTTCCCAAAATATAATATAAAAGTAAAAAAAGCATGACAACATGAAAGTAACATCAAAGTTGATCGGTGACCGATAAAACGAAGATCGTTAGACTTCCTTAGGAGTTCGCGATCAAGAAGGTTCTGAAAGATATGTTAGATCACTTAAAAACATTTTGATTATAGATCCATTTACTCACAATAGTATTAAAAATATTTTAAAAAGCTCTTAAAAATTTCAGCAATAATATATTTAATAGAAAATAAATTAGTAAGGCAAAACTATAATTTATTATTTATTTTTCGATATATTATTATCTTTCTTTAATTAAAACATCCGCCACGGTCGCTCGAACACAACAGCGTCGTCCGAAGGGGGTCTTTCATGGACCCTAATCAATTTCAGTCAAGATATTGATGAATTCTTCATCAATATATTTTTTTAAATGGATGATTCTAAGAATAAAAATAGTTAATAATTATAGGCGTCATAATTTTGTCTATATTTTGGATTTTCTAATCAATATGGCGTGTAAATGACAACGCTCTCGGCGATGTTTTGTCGCAGACTGAGCTCTCACAGCACGTGTCACTCGCACGTATTTTACTCGCACGCGAGACATTGTACCGGATGCGAGCGAGAAAAAACATCCCATCAAATATTGTTGTTTTTATTTTTTTTTCGCTGTAATAAATTATGGACTATTTTAATGTTTGACCAAAAGACGTAAGTGAAAGGACTCTTTACATAGGAAAATTTAAAGTAATTAAGTAAGAGTTTTATAAAATATAAAAAATATTTCGAAAAATAGATAAATATCCAATAAACTGATATTTAGATTAATTAAATTAACATAATATTTTTTTTCTTGTTATTCAATGTAAATTTTAAAAGAAATGGGAGAAACAACGCATTAATTGAGATTTCGTTATATTAATATATTGAATTGCAGTAAAATTGTTTATATTTATATATGATTAACAAAATAATATGCTTTAGTTTTATATTTTATATTTGCAAAATAATGAATTAACAACATGATTTGTTAATATTTCGGATATTAATATTTCGATTCGATCATAATTATCTAAAACCACAACATCAAATATAGGCTTGTGGTAATGATCGATTGTATGCACACAATTCGTCGAATCAAACGATGTTCCGTGAATAATAATACATAAATAATAACAACTAAATAGCCAATTCTCTCTGCCATTGTCTGCAAAGTTATAATGAATAATTAAAATAATATTATTATTTCTGCTTAGCTTACCCTCCATGGCTTTGCCAGAGTATGTACCTCGTTATCGAGATAGCACAATTGTATTCCGGCTGTAACGATGTTGCAAAAACTTATTGCAACATCGTAAACGGCATCCTCATTGCTGCAAGCGATATGTTATTTATTTCATACTATGCATAAATTTTATTATCTGCTTTTGTAAACATAAATTGCACGAATACGCCGGAAGCTGATTCAATAGAGGGATTTTTTCGCGCTTAATGCTATACGTATACGGAAGTGATATTTGCGCAAAGTTTACTCCGGATAAAAAAAAATAATAATAAAAGAACAAAAGGGCGATCTTAAAACAAAGCATTGGAAATCGTAGAGCGAACTAAGTAAATGCGTGTCAGAAATCAATACTTTTTCAATTTGATAAAAAGCCTAAAGTGTGAGAAAAGAAAGGAGAGGTGAAAACAATGTCCCATTGATACGGGTAAATATTTTTCCCTATTTCCGCAATGTAACAAAGTGACGAAGTCCGATAGTGCTTTTTTTTGACGATTCAAAAACAAAGAAAACGCGTCAAAGGTCAGCCGTGCGAACGAATATAAAAAAAATAATTCGCGCATAAGATGCGAACATTATTTTTTTTTTGCAACACGTGTTACTTGGATCGCTGGAGATTTATGTACTGCACGTGTAAAGTTTATCACAAAACAAAGATGGAGAAAATTTTAGCCGAACGCAGAGCGCGTTCGGGCTTAAATACATCATCGCATTGAAACTTTTGGGGGCTTTTGAAATCTCAAACTAAAGTTTTCCGTAAACTTGGTGCATGAAACTTGTCAAAAAAAGGAAGTTAAGACTTCCTCCGCCTCTTCCCTCGGGGCAGAATATCTTCCACCTGTCTTCCCGATGAAAGCACTTGCCTCAATATGCCCTGCGCGAAACATCAATCTGCTTAAATGCACAATCACGGTGAGTGCAAGGCGATAGACGCAGCCGCCTTCCCTGTCTCTCTCTATTTATCTCTATATGTTTATATGTTTCTCTATGTTATTTCCAATGTATTATATAAAAGTACATTTAAAGTTTAAAATTTAACCAGATGTGCATATATAACTTATTTATTATATATTATATCCATGATTTTATATAAAATATAATATTTTGTGAGCTAGGTATGGCCAAAAGTCATTTTTTTAAACACTTTTGATGATGGCTATAGAAATAATAACGGCAATAAATGCTATTATATTAAAAAATGTGTATTATTTTAGTTGCAAGTTAATAAATCCATCGACCATCTCAATTGTTTAAGATTTTTGACGGTTTTTCTGTAAAAAAAGTATTTCTGTCAATTCTACCCTTGAAATAATATAGAAAAGAGAGAAATATGATAGAGTTTTGCTAAAATGTAATATATTCTTTGTATATTATACAAAGAGCAACAAGAGTTATAAATACAATAAAAGCAATACAGATTCTATAAATTACTTTTACAAAAAGATGGTGCAAAATTTGATGATGCAGAAGATATCTTACCACACATACAAAAGCAAAGTAGCTCAAGTAGCAAAAAGGTACTAGGGCGGTTTTTTAATTTACTACCGAAAATGAAACAATTCCTATTATCAAGAAATGATAAATATATCTTCTATTGTATATTATAAGTACAGTAGATGCATTTAAAGCTGAATTGGTGCTCTAGAAAAGTATTGCAAAGGAAAAGTTAACACCCATCATCATTATCATCATAATAGGCGCAGCATCCATATTGTAGAACCCTTTTCTATTTTATCTGGTCTGCCGCCACGTCGCTCCATCTGTCAGTAAGGTTTAATGATGCTGTCTCCCACTGTACACAGTCCAACCAACTTATCCTTGGTCTTCCTTTCCTCTGGGGGCAGAAAGGCTTGTTAGCCATAAGCCTTTTCGGTGGTTGGCTGACCCGCATCATTGATACGTGACCTATAATCCTTGTATAGTCAGTACAGTTTCACGTTGCTTCGACTACGCCATTCCTTGTCGTCGAATACGGCTTGAAATATTCGTTTCAGAATCCTTTTCTTCAGGATATAATCCAGTCGCTCATCTTGTTTTGACAAAGCCCAAAATTCAGATTCTTATGTTGAGACTGAACTGATGAGAGCCATGTAGAGCTTGATTTTAGTCTTCTATAAGTAGAATTTAAATCTTAGATGTTGTTGAAGTCTAAAGTAGCACCGGTTTGCCAGTATGGTTCATCTTCGTATTTCTGAATTGGTTTCACATTGTTATTTATAATAGGTGAGATATGTGAATTTCTGGATGGCCTCGAAGCTGTACTCTTCGACTCCCAAGGGTTCAAGGATTCGTCCTTGGCATATGGGCATGTAATTTGTTTTGGTATCGTTGATTCTCAGTCCCAAGCCAATTGCCGCTACATGAGTTGGCTAAATTCAGTCAGCTGGTTAACAAGTGTTATGACTTGTAGGTAACATGCATAATATTTTGATAATGTAAGTTAACCGCGACTGAACAAATGAATTCAGGGAATTCTTCATGACACTGGCCAGGGGGATTTTAAGTGAGAAACTTATTCCACTTACATCTTTAGAATTTTTATTATATCTTTATATGCGTAAAAGGCGCTTTGGATTATTGGTTATTCCATCAATTCATCGCAGTCAAATAAATAAATACTTTAATTCTATAGTGAATGAATTTAATATGAGACCTTAGGAATTTATTAATATTTTAACTTTTCATTGTTTATAAAATGTGCTCTAAAATATAATTGTCAATGATTGTTTTCCACTATAATATAGAGATTTAAAATTAAATTACAGATCGAGCCTCAATCATAATTTTGATTTTATTTAAATTTTACTCCTCATCCCTCATACCGAAGGATTTTTATGAGATTTATTAGAAATGAGATCATATGATTTTGGTTTTTTCTAAAATAAATTATTAATATATTTCTAACTGCCAAATAATTTTTCCAATCAATAAGCTTAAAATATTTAATTATAGGGCGCTTCGATTAAAAATTATGACGAATTTATTTGCATAATCTGTTAATAATAAAAACTCATAATATTGTCAATATACATCACAGTAGAATACATCGAAAACCATAATCGAATCCACGTGTTCACAGTTATTGTTTTGTGACGATATTGCTCAGAGCGTGTGCCCTTTCGCCCTACGTTCTCATCGAACCATAATACGCAACATAATGGAAATAATAATTCGCCAAGATATTTGCATAATGCCGACGCCTAATTTAATCCTCATTATATCAGCACATTAGCCAAATCGTCGGTGGCTCAGATTAGTGCGTTAAATCAATTGGCTCGGAAGCTGATTATTGTTCAGCTTATCTTCAAAAGCAATAATTCAGAGAAATGTGTGAAACGCCCCTCCAAATTATAATTAGGCGTGCGCGCTGATAAATCAGCAGATACACAACAAACACCGACGCTAACCGAGTTAGAAACGAGAGGAGAAAACGGATGATAATAATTTTCCGACGTCGATTTATCAAAGTAGCGGCGCGTGGCGCGCTCACATCGCCCGCCGCCACGGCAAGAGGCGATGCGAGCGCGTCTCAGGCCGGCACCGGCAAATCGACTATGAGGTGCTTATTTGTAAATCCGCTGCCGGAGTAAAATCTCCTATGGGAGCTGAGACAACTACCATAAGCTCCTCTTATTTAATGGCTGTGTGCCGACATCATTTTCGTGTTTTGCGAAAATATCTTCGGGGGAAAAATCGCGTGTGGTTATCGTCGGGTTTATAAAGCGCGAACATTATTTTTGCTACTATCAAATTATCGGCAAATGCTAAAATATAGCGACTAGAGTAGACACATAAACAAAGTCATCATTTTTAATAATCCCATATTTTATAGCTCGGCGAACTTTATGCAATAAATTAAGAGGCGTTGATTATATTAGGCAAAATTTAACCGATCGATTATGACTTTACGACCAAATGAGAGATGGTCGCCATGTTTAATATTCAATGAATACTTTATAGCGCCGTTTGCGGTGCAAATTAATAAATTTACTTAAAATATACTTCTGCGACTTGATTAAAATTTGATGAAAGCTTATGATAATTACAGGGGGCGTTACACGAAAACTTCGGGCGCGAGACAAACTCAAAATTTAGGCATACATTTTATTTGCCGTGCCGCCCCCATCATCTCTCCCCCGGCCAGTGGACGAGGAGCCGATCCATCATTCATCAAAGTTTGTTTCTTGACTGAAGGTCTCATAAAAGTTGGTAGTCGCAGAAATTTTTGGCGAATAAGAAACAACAAGTGCTCAACCCTCGGTGCACGCCGGAGAGTGATTGAAATAACATAGTAGGAGAAAAGAGAAGAAAAAAAACACTTTATTCCGCAGACTTGATTGATCGCCTCGCCCATTTTAATACAACTTATATACGTTCTTAATCAAAAGTTTTATTCTTAGCGCGTATTTTTATTACTTTCATACAACACGTAGTTCGAAGTCTGTATCGTCAATATCTGAAAATAATTTCAGTATATGTAGACATATTAATTCGTTATTTATTTACGATAATATGCCAGGCGTATTCTATGATTGAATTTGATTAATTAAATTATAGTCATTTTTAATATAATGGTTTGACAGTTTATAGCTTTAACAGAAAATTTAAGAATCTCATGGTCCCGGTTTAACCACAATTTACTTAATTATTCCTAAAACACTAACCCTGATATATTCTGTATAGATGTAAAAAAAAAAATATAAACTCCTTAATTCCTTTACCGGCTATTAAGGTAAGTCTGTAATGTTTGGTCCTCATTGTCGTAGTTGATGATTCCACTTTATTTACACTAAATTTTTTGAAATAATGTCAGCCTTAGAGAAATAACTCTTTCTGCGTTTGTTTAAGGAAATTACGATTACAATGTGGTGACCTCTATTGACAGATAGATTGTGAATTATCAATCTAACGTGGCCCGATTAGATTTTCAAGGGTCTACTGAAATGTTTTTTTTTTAAATGAAAATAAAATAACTCAAAAAGAATGTTCATAAAACCATCCAGAGATATAAGAATAGCATGATCGACTCCTATAACAAATATTGGTAAGAGTGAAAATTCACGAGTCAATCGAATTGCTCGACTAATTATACAATAATATGAAGCAAAACTTCAGTAAGAAGTCTAATTTAATTTCCAATATATACACAACTATCCACGGATCTTTCATCAAAAAAAAAATGGATGGCGAACTGCAGTAATAAAATAAATTAATAATTTTCTTGAAATAAATAAATGATCTAGTTTATAAAAAAATATCATGTGCTTGCTTTCATATTTTTTTTATACTTAAAAACAACAAATCGAGTTTATACTGTATCAAGTTTATAAGTTACTGTAGAATTTTGCTTAATGAGTACCTCGCTTAACGAATAATTCTCATAACTGTGAAAAAATGGCTCGATTTACGAGCGGCGTTTCACATAACGATTATGCTGAAAAAAGGGATAGCAAGGATCATAAATGTTTTCAAACTTGTGTTCAGGCATATTAGTTTATGGACAATGTTCCAACTCAGGATTACAAGAATATCTCTCCGAAGAATTTAAATTCATTCAGATCAAGTTTCTACCTTCGTTACTTCAAATCAGCTGGTTATTTTTAACTTTGAGAAGCTCTACACTAAAGCATTCTTTAAGTGTTGTTTTAAGATGACTGATCAATTCTACCCTTAGAGAGTTATGGAAATATTACTTTAACATTGTTACCTGCTTCAAGTTGATTAAAAAGACGTGAGAAGGACTTTCGAAGAGATCCCTCACAGCTGATTGGAAGAAGTTTTATAGGTGTAGAGCTTTAACAATTGTGACTTTGAGGGATGTGAGTACCCATTGAGCCTGTGTTTAACGAGATTGTGTCTTTGGTCAAGATCATGGAACTGGGGGTAGATAACAATGATATCAATGATCTTATTGAATAGCACAATTGAAAACTGACCACCGAAGATCTTATGGAGCTGCATTATTTTTGGATGATTGCATGACATTATGATGGATGGCATAACGGAAAGATTTTAAAGCACCATTCACCCATATAAAAAAATAATAAAGTTTCCAAAGATGCAAGGGAAATGAGTGTCTGACACTAATATTTCACCCAGTGTCAAACCACGACACTAGTTAATATTTCAGTTACATTTATTGTAATTTGTTTAAACTTATTTATTTAACAGAAAATAGATAGCATTAAATTAATTAATTCCAACGCGCCAAACTTCCTACATAAATATTTTTATAAAACATGTTTCTAGACAGCTTTCTACTAATAAATAAACTAAATATTCAGATTTTTTTCATATACTACAAATCTAATTCGCATTCTAGAATGGTTCATTCTACGACAGAAGAAAAAATGAAGATGATTTACGCTCCTTATCAATGTATATATAATTTAATCAAACAGTTAATTATTCTAGATGGTTTAATTTCACTAAACTAAAATTGTTCATAAATCAATGCCAATAAATTAAATTATTTATAAAACGTTGTACATCTCGTACATATTTATTTATATTAAATTTCCATCCTCGCTCAGTTCCACGAGTGTCTTTTATCATGCCTCCACCGCGTGCACGTATAATTACACGGTATACATCTTGAAAATCAGTCATTTGTATCAGTTATCGTCATCATCAGGGGGGTGTAGTCGCCGCGGGACGTAGGTGTAATATTACCCGGTGGCGCGATATATGGATTCTGTCCGCATTGTTAATGGCTTTACGCTTTATATTAGCACAAAACGGAAATGGGTATTAGTTTTGCGCAGAAACTACAATGGGATAAAACGTGCGGTACCACAGCGCCTCCCGGCCTCTCTCATCCCACGTGTATCACGCCCAGCCTCCCCTAGCCATTTCAATTTTCGCCGCGTTTAATTCGCATATGATTTATGCAAATGTAGCCCTAAACAGCGATAATTTCGAGCTCAAAAATTGCGGGAACGCGTGATTTGCCAAATGATTATTTCAAATCCGGATTGCGTTAAGCGCGAGCCGGGAACAATGCACTTATGAAATACGATTATTACCTATTTAGCAATTAAATTATAATATTATGGATCCGAGATAAATAATTCATATATTGCATTATTGACCTGTTAAATAATATCAAGATTATTTAAAACTCTTTTATTCTCAAATAAAAACATCAAATCCCTGGGGCGTTCCAGGGATTTGATGTTAATCCCAAATCCATTATAACCCTGGGGCGGGTCTTTGCCACCTGGAGGACACCTCTATCTCAGTCATGATGTCATGACTGTAGACAGACGTTCTCCAGGTTATCTAGGCTCTTCGAATACGGGTAAGGTCGCCAACCAAAGCCCTTTTTGCAATCACTAATTAAAAAAATCAACAGAAGTAACGTGCTCCTTCGTCTTCTTATAGGCGAAAATAGTGTACTTTAAAATTAATAAAACTTATTTATACTGCCATCATCTGTCCTCACATTCTATACGCTTTTCAGATCTGGGGCTAGATGCATCCTACGTATATAAACAAAATATCAAAAGAAAATATATCACACTATTACAAATGTACCTTAGTTAATTCGCAAGACAAATACACGCAAAGATCTAAAAATCTCCCTAAAGACAATATTAAAAAAATTACCACTCCTTTCTAAGATAATCTTCACAAAACAGTTTTACTTTCCACTAAAAAAAAATAAGTATATAACAAAAATAATTCAACTCAGACCCCTTTTTTCCATATTAAAACAATCATCTTCAACTTAGCCTCAACCAGTTAAAAAATATCAACTTCTTAGTAATTTTTAGCTTGCTTCTATAAAATATAAAAGCTAATAACGACTTTTTTGCTTATGTGTCTGATTCATTATTGTTGCCGATTAAGATGATAATAATACCTCTGCCTTTTTTCTTTACGTTATCTTTATCTTTACCATATTTTTTCTATTAATACTTGTTTTTTCTTATCGTTTCTTGTTATGCTTTTTGAAATGTTTTAAAAAATAGTGTGTGACTGTTAAACACGGTTATATAAAAATGTATATACATAGCCATATTATATTAAAGTCAACATAATCCTTCATGGAGTTGACTAAAGACCCAAGTAAACTTTGATAACTATCTAACAAAATAGTGCACCCCTGAAAATATGTACGTGTATGTGTACAAATATCCTTATGTGCATAAACAAATCTGGCCTCTAACGGATTTATCACCACACAGCCAGTATACTCTGGGAAAGAAAACCCTAATCTATTGACTGATAATTGGTCTAGTCTCGATACTTTCGCTCCTCTTCCTTCTTTCTAGGAGACCCCTCTCTGAGGAGGTCTTTCCCATGATGAAAGTATGCTATTGCGAGAAAGGGTAAATAATCACTTGCGACCGCCTACTTGAGACTCGTTTGGGCAGATGTGCATATGTATACCTGTGTATATCTCTATAGGTATATTTGTGTGTGATCGCTTGCTTCTCACTCGTGACTCGTTATAAGCAGATAACGCCTTAGAGAAGAATAAACGAATGCCAAGACAAACCCCCTCCTACTTGCCTAGACACAGTCAAGGAGGTAAAATCCGACATCAACAAGGTAGAAGTATGTCCAATGCCAGTAATGGCCAAGAGAGGGAAACTCTTTACAAAAAACGCATACCTAGACGGCTTGGGTCCCCGCGGTATAGACATGAAAGAGGAGCCCTCACGTCACGTGTGAGACTCAGGTTCCTTTGGCTTCGACTGCCATTCAAAAGTTTGGTAAGGCCCATGCCCTCAGCGAGTGAGAGCCTTGTTGGTGGCAAATGATGATGATGATATGTTTGAATTGTTTACGATTTCCTATCATTATTTAATTTTGTCTTAGTTATATTATTACATGTTTTTCCCAAAAGCTGTTAACTACTGGAGAGCCGGCAACTGACTTAAATGAGTTAAATGGGCAAAGCCTGATACAGTCGCACACTTTTGCCCATGATGAGATTGTTTTAAAATGTACTTACATAATCAGTAGCGTTTGTTTGATAGTAGAATAAACGATTACTCACCTGAAACAAAAAAATAATGTATTAGAATATAAATTATATATATTTTTTTTAATAAATTAAAAAATAATTGGTGCAATTTCATCCAAATTATGTTGTAAAGATGGATACACAATAACATCTAAGCCCGGCGATCTGCTGAAAATGTAACATAAGCTGTTTAAGCACCGGAACACAGATTGGTATAATTAATATTCATTAAAAAAAACCTTAAGGACGTAAGACGGGGACAGTTGTTTGCGAAGCGAGCGAGATGGAATTATTCGTAAACAGCAGTAAGTTAATATCCCCGGCAATTATTATTCAGAGACACGGTCGGCCATAAAAGATTTTATTGGCACTTGCTTTTGCAAATTGAAGATAGTTGTTTAGAGTGCAGCTTAAAATTCTTTATGATTTTAATCTCCCTACGCGGACTTAATCCTTAATGACGTACCGAATAGGGACGAGGATCCTCCGGGGCTGGACGGAAAACGAGACCGGGTTCGCTTCCACTTCCTTAAAAGCTGACTTAAAATTAATGGCATAGCCAATTAAAATAGCGAACAAGCGAAGATTTTATTTTGCATTTAAAAAGGAAAATGTTTTTCAGTCGAAAGTATCGTGTTTAAGCGGCTTTTAGCCGCGAATTGATTCAACCCGAGAAGAGGAAAATGCAGATTTTCCTTAATTAAATCGAATTAAATGCGAGATGTTATACGTATAAATATATTTATTTAATAAAAACGTCATAATAAGCGCATGCGAGAGCCCAAAGTGTTATGGCCCGCCGTCCATTGTCGCAGTTCGGGGGCCATAACATTTGTCCAGACATGTCGTAAAACATGGTTTATTGGAGTCGACCGTTTGCGATAAATGCCCCTACGGTATTTGGCCCCAGAAGTCGGCGGATGTCGACCAGAATCAGACGACACTTTGATTGCCATTATATTGCATGTGTTATTGCAGTTACGGAAAATGATCGGACCACCTGCAGCCCACTGATGAAGGACACCATAAAATACGGAGACAAAAGTGAAATTTACCGCGAAGGATAAAACCGTCGCATCAAATGATAATGACGTCAATAAAAAATATATAAATATAATGACTTTCATGTAATACACATATACCAATCTTTCAAATAAAGTTAATAGACAACGGTTAGATAAATCTTTATATCAATTCGAGCATGATGACGCTAAATATTTAACGGTATAAGCGCGTTTAGATTATATCCTTAATGATAATTTTCTAATACTTCTTTCTATTAAGGAAAACAAACTTCATACCTATTGCCTTTAGTGTAGTGGTTCTCAACCTAGGTTCGATCGAACCCCAGGGTTTGGTGAGTCAATCTCCCGAGTTCGGTGGAGGTCAAAACACACAACCGACTTATTGTACGATATTATGAAAAATTATACGACGTATGATATAAGGGTTCGGTGAATGCGCATATGAAACTTGTGTGGTTCAGTACCTCCAACAAGGTTAAGAACCACTGCTTTAGTGTCTTTAGATTCTATAGCAACTTTGGGTAACCTAGGACACTCATGTCAAAGGTGGCAAGAAATAGTACCAGGAAAGATGTCTGATTTATAAAAAAATGTTTATGGAAGCTTTTGGGATATATTCTTGCAAGCTTCACTGAATTGATAATTTATTATATACTTTGACATTATTAAAGACACATATTTCAATATATTGTTGGTGTTCAATAGAAAGAGGTTGGTAAAGTTGTGAAAAGTATTAGAGCGATTTGTAAAATGTTAAGAAGAATTACGGTATTACTTGAGGATGAGGATCTAGCATTATTTCCTTATCAGAAGAATCGTAAGTGCGACAATATATTTTAAAGATCCGTCTGTTAATATGGATCAATTGAATTTTAAATTACAAACCTGAAAATAAAAAAAAATCGTTTGGATAATGAAAAAGCGTGACAAGGGCGTGAATAAGAGATTTATTGTCATGGAACCGAATATCGGACACTTTTAGCTTACTGAAAATTTGGGATGACTATATTCGTAATTTTTCCCTCTGTGAACCATAGTGAGGCCTTATTCTTGGCGTCAAATAATAGTCCAAAGAATAAATATTATGAGTATTAATGATCCTTTATTCTCTGCAAAAAAAAATAATAACAACAATATTCGCTTCTATTACTGAGGTACTGTGTTTTTCTCGCTCGCATCCGGTACGATGTGCCAAATGGGAGTGAAACGTTCGACCAGAGCTCAGTCTACAACGAGACATCGCCTAAAGCGTTGTCATTCACGCGTCATATTGATTAGGTAAAAAATCCAAAATATCGACCAAATTATGAAACATATCATAAATAACTATTTTAATTCTTAGAATAATCCATCTAACAAAAAAAATCAAAACAATGATGAAAAATTCATCAATATCTTGACTTAAATTGCTTGGGGTCTTTGATAGGTCCCCTATCGGACGATTGTTTTCGATGACGGATGGGTTAATTAAATTATTTGGTTTCTGTTCCATGGGATTTGTTCAGAATCTCAAACCGGCTCTCCCAATAATCTAGTATTTATATTAAGCGGAATCGTGCGTATTTCTAGAGATTATATTTTTTTTTCCAATTTTGACATACAGGACTCAAAAGGTTAGCCATCACTGTCCGATTGTGGCACTTCAATTATTTATTATATTTACCTAGACCGAATATTCAATGAAGTATATTTATCCTGAAGATGCGTGGAGTTTCTTTACTTCTTCTGGTCATGCATTATTTTTCTATGCAGTTTTATTTCTAGCCTATGAACTTTTAGCTAGATTCTGCTTTATTGCTTATATATAAACTTGCCTATCAAACCAGTGGTTTTCTATTCTCATATTTTTTACTTGTTCGAGGTAAGATGAGTCATTGTTAGAATAGAAACATCAATTTTCAAAAATGTTTCTTCCAGATTAGAAATAGATAATATATAATTTAATCTAGCACTTCCCACATACGTTTTTATTTAATATTATATGTTTCTTCAAAGATCTTTAAAACACATATTATTAGTCAGACTGATTATTTCGGTCATCAACCTAAGAATTTTCAGGTAATTTGCAATTCTTAGAAGTGCGAGATGAGAACATGGCATCAATCGTATTTTTTCAGGGACAAGTTTTGATTTCGTACGTTTAAGTCTCCAAGTGAATTGAAATTGAATAATAAAATATCCCTGGAAGATTCATCAAGATATCTTCAACAGTAAAATTTTTATTTCTTCAGAATTAACACCTTAAGGCCGGCAATAAGCCAAGCTCCCAGCACGGTATCATCTCGTAAATCAATCTTTGTTTAACATAACACAACGAAGACAATCCCGAGTCGGACGAAATTCGCCATGTATAAACTGAGCCGGGGCGTTCGTCTCAAACATAAAACTTTGCTAAGGGATTGACAACATCCCTGGTTTAAAGCTTCTCCTTTTAAGCCATCGTAAAATTCAGTCTCCCATCCCCTCCTTCCCCCCATTTCCTCGTGCACAATGAGCCATATACAGCCATTCGGAGTCAACCAAACTGATAAGGAAGTGCACACACATACAACAAAGTCCGTCCAACCCGTCAGACATTGCAGGGCATGGACACATTACGTCGACATTAAGACCACAAGTCATGCGAAAGAAATAATAAAAAAACAGCTTTATTAAGACCTGACCAAAAATAATACCGTGTGTGGTGGCTCTATCGTAAAATACGACAATAAACTGGGTGGTAATGTATTTTTTTCTAATAAGAAACTTTTTTTTATAAGACATAATAAACGTGGCGGTTAATGTGTCATATAGGAAATGTCGTTAAACAACGTATAAACATGCGTTTACTAGTGCCATTTACAGAAGACGTATGAGAAATGCCATATTTTCATAATTAATAAATTATGATTATGACTTTGATACATGAAAATAAAGAAAATAACTGCTTAGTAAATATATCATTACAGAGAATCAAGATTTTTTTATATCTCTTGATTTTATCAATTTTTTAATGAAACATTCGAATGTTTTGTGTGTATTAATATTGCAACATGTTTGTATTTTGCAAAATATGCTTTTTGAATCATGCATAGTCGGATATGCGAAAGCCTCACATGTTCGCACAGTTATTTTTAAATAATTCGGAATCCTCCATTGTAATTGGAAATATGGAAGGACAGAAGCCCGAGCCAACAATGGTCCCGCCGCAAACACCGCGACCATACAGCGACCCCCATTCACAGGGGCTGATTTCACAAAGGTCCTCCGACAGGGGTGCAACACCATCGGTGTGTGCACATGCACCCATGAACCATTGAAACTCGCTGCTCTATACACCACCGGCGGTGCAGTCATCCGTGCAAATATTTAGTGCATAATTCAATCCGAAATGTCCATGCGAAATTCAAAAATTTTCCTCTTTGCTCCCGAGGAATTTTTGTACGGGTCGTTATTTACGACGTAATATAGCCCCATTCCCATGCAAAAATCTTATCTTTCCCGTCGAAAAAAAAGGCCGGGAACGGCCCGCTGTCACATCGACCCTGCATTTTATTTGTCATTTATGCGATACACGAAAAATCACGATAATATATGCAAATTGTATTATAAATATATGTATCACCTGAAAAATATAATGCGAGATTTCGTTTCGCTGTGGTTAAATGTCTTCTTGGTCTTGTTATATATATATATATGAAATAGGAGATATTTCCCTGCATTAGACTCTTGGTCATATCCATCGGGCAATGGATATTGATGTTATGGTTCGGATATAATAACATGGTATAGAACAGGGCTCCAGATAGAATTTCGCAAAGAATAATGTAACGAAAATAAAATCACGATGTCTGTTTCGATGGAATATTTTTG
The DNA here is from genome assembly GCA_022495035.1 of Philopotamus ludificatus. Taxonomy (NCBI): domain Eukaryota; kingdom Metazoa; phylum Arthropoda; class Insecta; order Trichoptera; family Philopotamidae; genus Philopotamus; species Philopotamus ludificatus. Next base: position 29,461 of record JAGXCT010034182.1, read on the forward strand.
TCTAGTAGGAAAATATATATTTGATGAGGTAATATTAATATTATCATAGAAAAGATGTTTTGTCAAATATTAATACCCGAAATTTGAGCACATGTATGGAAAAAAGAATATTTTCAAAATACATTTATTTTTTTATAATGAATAAATTCGGATATTATTATCATATTATATATTCAAATAGATTTTTTTTCCATATTAAAACAATATTAATCGACATTAACGAAGACAACACGAATGACAGATCATCTCAAATAAATGTCACTGATTTTATCCATAATTAAAAGAGCTTAAACTGTAAATATGCAAACGCAATACAACGCTGCTGATTATTTATAAATCCAACGTTTTCAAGAATGTTAAATAGAATACATGTAATCGATTAGGAATTCCATCTAGACTACCTGATTAATCGATGATGTATCAGAAATTAGAGAAACCTTAGTAGTTAGCAAGGGTTACCACGATTAAATTGACTTATTTTTTTATAGAAATAAACATAAGATTCTCATTTGTCACATTGTACAGACGAAAATTTGATGCCTTCGATTTAGACGATGCCTTCGATTTAGATATTAGAGACCAATGCCTTAAGTATCATGTACGGTCAAAAGAATAAATTTATTTATACGGATTTACCTAGAATAACTGTCTAAGAGAGATAGGGCAACTAGAGAAATTTATGGGGCTACAGTTGTATCATCCAATATACATTTGAGAATTCGTTTGTTGGATTGAAATATGGCTTTCTTATGGGTCTTTATTTGTGTGTGAAGTTCTATTCAAATGACATGTGTACATAAAAGAACAGATTTATAAATTTCTTAATCTCTCAGAGCTTTATTGATTCTCTTAACCCATTCAGTGCGGCGCACATGACGTTCATGCGCGCGATTCTTTCGAAATTTAACTTCTAATTAGAAGAAAATAAGTGATAGTGGTTAATTAAAACCTATAATTATAGTAAACGCTTGTTTAATAATTTAGGTCTATTTTTTTCCCACTTAAAATATCAGTTTATTCAGTATAAAATTATCATATATTATTTAAAAAAAATATATTATTTTAGAGGTGGATGCATAGAGTGATAAAGTTTATAATTTAATTAAATATCGTATAGAGAAGGATCGTTCGGATGAATATTGGTAACATAATTATTTAATACGATGATGAATTCACGTTCACCACAACCAATTTTATTATCAAGTCCGCTGTTTAATGTGGCTTCTGCAGTGATTTTGACCTGTCATCTATTTTGTCTCAATCTCATTTAATTATGAACTGCTATTATACGTATTCCAAGGCCAAATGACGGGAACAGGGATGGAGTGGGGAGAGAGGGGGTGTAGACGCAGGCGAATTGTAGCAATTTTGTAGCAGGCGAAAAGCCCAAAGAGTAGGAAATATGTAAATGCTAATGCAATAAAGCGCCGGTACAATTTTAGCGCCTTTCCAAATTGCCATGACAAATGGCCGGATCGCCTGCCGGCAAATCGAAACAAAAGGCCGGCAACGGGGGCGCAGCCTCCACCTGTGCACTCCGCCGCCGGACAAAAGGACACCGCCCCTGCCCTGCCTTCCTCTATCCGCCGACTACCGAAATATATTTTTTTACAAAAGCGCCGAAAAATTTTTGTCAACTGCATCCCCTCAGCGTCAAAGGGAACCCCGGCCACCGCACGGTACAATATGCTCTGCAATCAAACTGCCCCTGCTTTCAGCGCTGACGACTGAATTTCAGCCGGGGCTAATCCAGCCGAGCGACTCGATGCGAAAAATAGAGCTAGTTTTGAATTAAAAATATTAATTGGCACTGGGATCAATAAGGCCAACCGCACGTGTACAAAAAAAAATATTGCAACAAATTCTTTTATTTAATGAATTGGGTCAGAACTGTAAAGGATACTCTATGGTAGAAAATCCCATATTTTATTTTATTATTGTTTATACTTACATAATATAATAATTAATTCATACTTTTTAAATAAAATCTAGATATTTTCAAAACTGAATTCGTATTGTAAAATTTATTCGCTTTAAAAATATTCCATGCACGTAGGGTGGCCTTTGATAAGTCATTTGTCTTTATCAACCAGAAAATCCTTTTTGCAGACTTGGGTTGATTCATTGCATACGGCTTTTACCTACATCATGTTAAGCCGCTATACTCATACATATGTATCGATACATAGCGGCGACATGCAATTCTGGAATTTTTGAAATTCTAAAAGGAAAAAAAAACGGAATACTTTAAAAGTATTTCGCTAGGTGACACATTGGATGGTCGCCTTCGGCTTGTTAGGCGCCGGCTGCAGCCGAATGATTGGTCCATACATAATTCATCCGTTTGGCGCTATGGGACGGGAGTGGGGGCAGGGTTCGGCGCTGATTCATCGCTCGATACAGAGATAAAGCCGCACGTTCTGGCCGCGGCAATGCATCAAATCGCGAAATTACAAGCTTTTCAAACCGGCGTCCCATAAAAATGTTCAGATCCTGTGAAATACGACGGGGACAAGAGCAAAAAGGCCATCCGCGGCCACATTTCATTAGGAGGTGGCGCGGGCCTAGCCGTTCTGCCATCAGCGAAAAATGTTTACGGGATAGCCGATAAAATGAAAAAGTAGTTTGAATCCCGACATCCCTATATCCATCCAGCTATATTAAAAAATATACTCGAATAAAACAGATTATTATAATATTTAAAAAAAATATTATTGAAATATTTCACAATGCCATTATGTTAATCTGTTATATCTAGTTAGATACTTAATGAGAGATTTAAGAACTTTGGCACACATCCATTAGCACTGCATTTCAAAAAAACTAGTATTCATCAAACTTTACATATTTATTTTATATTTTCTTATTTAATAATAGAAAATGTCACAATATTAATGAGATACTCAGAATAATGTTAGAAAAAGTAATTTCAAGGGGGAAAAAATAAAGATTTTTTTAATGAGGGACACAACAAAACACTATTCATCTAATTTTAATATCAATCAGTACTTCATTGGATGATTTAAATTTTAAAAGAACCTAACCAAGTTTTTTTTAAATGCATTATTATTAGAATAAAAATAATTATTCACGATTTGCTATGCCATCTCATGCTCCAGACTGAGCTCTCGCCGCACGTGTCAATCGCACGTTTCACTTGCACTTGGCATATCGTACCACATGCGAGCGAAAAAATACATCGCGCCCGGGGCAACATAATCGAATATTCTTGTTTTATTTTATTTCACGCAATTGCAGACAATAAAGAACAATGATTATTTATAATATTTATTCTTTAGACTTTTATTAGATAAAAACAAGACTAAAGAATTATTCCAAAAAAATTAGGGTCCTTAATCTAAGATCTCTTTGAATTAGAGTCAACGTGAGCTTGGGTTGAAAGATTTTTTATAAAATCATTTCAATGTTAAGGCTATAAAAAGGAAAATGAAGATGAGTTATGTGATGAATCGTGAATGGAAACTTACTACAAAACACTATTATATCCTATAAAAAAAAGCAAGAATGATAAGAGTTTTATGGTAAATCGAATAAATAATTTGTAGTTACTGTTAGCATTGAAGAAATGCGGTCTAATTGGACGAAAATGCAGATTATGTTCGAAAAGTGGGAAGAAAATCTAAACATGATTAAGTCAATTTAATCATGAAAACATTCAACAAGTGACTGAAGATGACTAACTCAGAAAAATTTAAAAAATATTTGATAAATCCAGAGTTATTGAATCATTAGCAAAGTTCAACACTTTCCCGGATATGGAGTAACCTATTTTTTAAGTAATATGATAATATTCATGTGTATTTTCTGCTAAAATAAATTATAATTGACATTATTTTACCTCAGTCATCATCTATATTCAGTATGATAAAGTTTCGACAAAATTTTGATTTATGTATATACCATTTTCTTCAGTGTTTATATTCAATGAATTTCAAATTCGTTAGATTTTCTTAGAATTATATGATGCAAATTTCCAAATTGCCATCAATGTAATCGCTATTACAAATCGCGATCAGATGGCACCGATGTAAAATTTTAATTTAAAAATTTTAACTGCAAATTTCAAATTTTCGCGTGGAAAAAAATCCAAGATGCCCCACGATATTAAATTTTAAATGTCGAATGAAGCGACAGCGTATTGAGAATCTTCTATAGAAGAGCGATGAGCGCCCCGTGATACATAGCGGGGGTTTCCATCGAGGCAATCTGTACGATATTGAAAATTTTTGAAATTTTATTATCATAAATACACCGGGTAATATTGCAGGGAAATATGGCACTAAAATGCGATGGTGCCTAATACGATATCGACGTTGCCATGGACGGAAAGTGTGTAGTTAAGACCAACGAAGGAGGCCAACCATTTTGTTCATGGAATCGATATCATCGCTGTTGTCTAGACAACGGCCATCGTGAAAAATCAACAATCTACGTGGAGAGGCAGAACGTACGAACGTACGTCGTAACACATTTCAACGCAATCCATTGTTTTCGGTAATAAACAATTCTAAGAGATATTATTTACGTACAAGTCCTGCGAATATTGTTCATTGTATAATATACTATTACTTCAATATTATTATGTCATGTCTCTCGATATCATATAATAATAATTTTATTTTTAGTTCTAGGAGATGGTGAAAAAATTCGATACAGATGCAGGACCGACGGGGAAAGAGTTTCGGATTTCCTTGCGCAAGCCCCTACCGGGCACACAGGCGTACAAGTTTCCAGGAAAAGTCAGAACGGTGCCCGCCTTCACAATACAATCTCTGCAGAGGAACGTCAGAGTGGAACCGCCTCCCAGCTGTGGAATATTCGACCCGAAGCCACACAAGGACTCGCTGTTCAAGAAGGCTTATCTTCGAGGCGACTTTCCCATATCGATCGACTTCGACACGTTCGGAAGGCACATATGCTGGAAGGTACTGTACACAACGTGTCAACTCTAATTGACGTGTAACTGTTATTAATAATAATAATCGCTTAACCCCTTTCGATGGAAATCTAGCGGCGGTAAAAGCGTTTTGATTGATTGGTTTGATAAAATTTGACGTGTCTTTACAAATCGTAGTATAACAAATTTTAGTCATATTGATTCAATTCGAATGTACGAAACATTTATAAATAGTTTCTAATATTATTGTAGGTTCCGATTGAAAAATTAGATTTCCACCACTACCTACCGATATTTTTCGACGGCCTCGTCGAGACGGAGTTTCCGTTTAACTTTTTCGCTCAAGATGGTATCAAGGACATGATACGCAACGGCGCTGGTAAAGTGCTCCCGGTAATACCGCAATTAATAATACCTATCAAAAGTAAGTGGCACTGAATTTGCACAAGCACGGAAATTGCAATTTGCAACTTTGATACGTATTTGTCTTTGCAGACTCGCTCAACACGAAGCGCGAGGAGGTCATATGCAACGTGTTGAAGGCCATACAGAACCTGGTGGTGACGTGCGATGGGGTGGGGGAAGCCCTCGTGCCCTACTACAGGCAGATACTGCCTGTATTCAATTTGTTCAAGGAGAAAAACTGTACGTAGATATATTAATATTTAAAAAAAACTAAATATTTTTTTATTATAAAAAACAAATAAAAACAAACGAATGAATTATTTAACTGTGTAATTTAAAATTAATAACTTCAAATTAATGTGGATAATTTTTAAAATCGTACATTATCTTGTAAGAGGATTACAGTATATTCTTCCACGTTCATATCTCACATCCTTTTATTGCCACATGTCTAAAGAATCAAAGAATTCTTGATATAAAAATTTTGGATAATCTTGGTTTGTTTAGCATGTCCTACTCCGCAACGATGAGAAAAGGGTAAAATTCTATAACAACATGGTAGAAGATGTACGACCAATGCCTGCAATGTCCGAGAGAGGGAAACTTTTAACAAAAAACCGCATACCAAGACGGCTCGGTCCCCGCAGTATGGACACGAAAGGGGAGCCTTTACGTCACGTGTGAGACTCAGGTTCATTTGGCCTCAACTACCATGCGAGAGTTTGGTAAGACCCATGCCCTCAGCGAGTGAGAGCCTTGTGGCTGGCAAATGATAATGATGATGATGATGATAACAAAAATGTGACAATAATAAAATAAATGACAAGTAGCACTTGACTAAAAGAATCTGTGAGTAAGGATGAGTCGTAGCTCAAAAGAGTTGATTATGAAATTAAGAAAATGGGACTCGGGATCAATATTTCCAAAACCAAGCCGATGATAATACAATATCTCGGATTTTTAACTATGAATAACAAAATTGTGAGTTAAAAATAAGAGGGCGAATTAATATGTCTAAGAATGCAATGTCAAATTCATCCATAATTTGAAGCAACAGTAGAATATCCAAAAAGATAAAAAAAAAAAGTTTGGTGCAGAATTTTGTATTCTCTTTGTTTACATATTTACGGGAAGTAGAAACCTGGAGCAGAAAGGAAAGTATGAAGAATTAACGACGTCTCTTGGAAAATACTATAGATCGCTAGAGCTATGAACGTGTATGTACTGGAAGAAATAGGGAACAGAAAAGATGACAGATTTTTAACTATATGACTCAAAAGGATTATTCGCTACTTATCTATTCAGAAAGATTCAGAGATTTCGCTAGAAGAAACAATAATAGCCTGGAGAAGCTCGTCGTGCTTGGTACATTGTACAAGAAAGCAAGGAAAGGGCTGAATGAAGGTCACCACGGGCGCCACTGTGGTAGCTGCGCCAGATGCTCTAATATCTAGTAAAACTATAAAAAGTGATATTATTTGAGTTTGATTGAACAAGATGGATGAGCTATGTCGAATGAATTGGAGAGAGCCGTAGTCAAAAGGAATATAGACGCCGTAGTGAAGTGTTTTAGTGGACGTCGACGTAAAATAGACTGACCACATTAGAGAGTCCGGGAGGAGACGGAGGGAGTCTGGGGATAGCTAGTCAAAGAATGAAAAATACATTTGTCGTATATTAATATTACACAACACTTGATAATAATAAAAGCTCTCACTTTTAACGAAGCTGTCTGCAAATTATTTGCTTGAGCGATTTTTACGTATGGATAATTCGGTCCATTCATCCGTTGATATATTTATTATTGCTTTTGTCACAATTGTCTGAGAATATTTATTCCTAATCAGTTGTTCACGTAAAAATTTCCCGGTAAAATGATATTTTATGCGAGAAATAATGATATATTATGATATTTTCTGATGTATATGTAGTTATTTCTATCCCTGATACTGATTACGCAATTTCTGGCGGACACGGCGTAGGACCCCGAGGGTAGTCAGGTGGTTGGCTGGCTGGTTGTATCACAAAATCTAGAATTTCGATCATAAATAATGCGCGACGTGTCAAAACTCGTTAGTGGCCCGGCGGCGACCTGACGCGCCACGACGTGTTATTCATTATTTTCACCTTTGGGTGTAGACCTCTAGTTGTGACAAACTACCACCCCCACTGTATATATGTGCGCGTGTCACAGGCGTGGATAGTCGGCAGTGGGGGGCGGTGGCGTCGAATTAAATCAAAAATATATTCGAAACGTGTTGAAATATGCGGAGGATTTCCGCTTTATATGAAAGGATCGAGTTTTAGATTAAACGCCCTCAGTATTTTCGGATGTCTGTATTGAAAATATTGTGTAGTTTCAAAGTGTCAAGTGCCATTTGAAGCGGCCCGTTGTGTAATAACATCGAGTGTCGGGCATTTAATTACGTGCAGCACCGCCCCGAGAAGAAATCTTTGAAGAGCGCCGCGTGAAAGGCCGTCAAAGGTAATGGCCGACGATTGTGGCATTCGGAGCAAAAGTCACGGCCGCCATTGTGCAGCCCTATCTGGGACAGATCGTTATCATTTATTTGAAGAATTATTGCCGAGCCGGAGCCTGCGGGCGAGGATGGGGGGCAGAGACGAGGGGCGCGGGCGTGGGGAGGACCTGCCCTCCCGGTAATTGGAAGCGGAGGATCCCGTCCGTTCGTTCGGAATACATACATTTAAATGACGCGATGAATAATTCCCGCCAAAGAGATAGAGAGGATGTTGCCATGTAATTGTTTGCTTTTTTCGCAAGCGCCACTTTGCACGCGCTTTCTTTCGATGCGTACATTAAAATATATTTTCGCAGAAAACATTTATTTTTGTTGAAAATTCAGTTTATTACGCTTTCATCTTATGGTATTTAACAGAAAAATAAATTTTGATATCAAACAAAATATGATTACCATAATATTTATCTCATGTTTCAGGCAATATGGGAGAGAACATAGATCGTTCTGAAAATTTGGGCGGTTTGATCGACGAAACATTACAACTACTCGAGCGCTATGGGGGAGAGGACGCTTTCATTAACATCAAATACATGGTGCCCACTTACGAATCCTGTATCCTTAACTAAATTTTCCAAATTTCAATATTTTTCTCAATTGATGTGTAGATAAAATGTATTTTGATCGATGTAATAAATTCGTGTTTTAAAATTAATTAGTATTTCGTTGCGTTTGATCTGTACCACCGGTAATTGTATTGTAATAGATCGGCTTTCCCTCGTCATATTGATTGACAATAATGTCGGCATGCTCGACTGGTTCCAGATTTCCTGTTCAATATACACAGCCTCCCTATAATTTCTCACATCACAAAGTGCTACTGTTGCCGTATTATCTCTACATTGTCTTCGTCGTGTGTTTGTAATCTGATGAACGTTAACCCCATGGCCCCCACGGTGCATAGGCTAATTTGGACATTGTCTGATTTTGCATCGCATAAACACATTTAATCTTTGAGTATCATACTATCCATATCATTACTAATTATGCCCCTTTCAAAATAATCGCCAACAGATGCGATATTGAAGAACAAGGATATCATTGTTGATCCAACAAGCCCCCAACCGGATTTCTCTTATAGCGGATAAAATATGTCAACTTAACCCCATCCGTACTGGGCATGGCCGCTGCATCAACAAGCTGCACCATTGAGGGCTGGCAACCTAATAGAAATGCGACTGCGAAGGACCGAAACAGACCATGCTCAATATAGTGAACGACTGCCCACTGAAAAAGCTTAGCGGAGGCATCCAAGTCATAAATAAAGCTGATGAACAGGCTAAGCAGGGATGAAGACACTCTGCAGCGATTACTGAACGGACAACAGACAGAGAATTTCGCTGTAGCAGGGCCACAAAAGTGTAACCTCTCGAATTACCGAAAACCATGCGTGCTGATGTCTGGCTGGTTTCTCGTGGATATGATGTGTCTGTCAGCGACCAAGTAATCTCTTCGTCAACGGAAGGTGACCAAGATTCTCTCATCCTCAAAAAATCATCCTCATTAAATCATGCACTTGAGTCAGAACCGTTTATTCTAAACTTATAGCACTTCTAAAACCTAATTTCCATGTTCAGCTTTACTTTAGAGCTTTGTGTTCATCTCCCTAACTTTGGAAATTCATTGTCCTTTTATGTTTTATTCATCTTCTATATACTTCAGTGATACGTGTATCATTCAAATCAACCTTCAAGTCTTTTCCGTCTTGAAAAATGATATACATTGAGGATTGGAAAGAATGAATGCATTGTTTATATATTATATATTAGTAGTATATAAGTATGTGCATTCCAATAACGTCGGACATATCTATTACCGATGGCAGCTCCTTGCTGGCCGGAAAATAGTAAAAGGATGCCGGAGCAGAGAGCCGGAGGTCGGCAAACAAAGCGGTGTTTGAACAGGCAAATTGCATTACTGGCCGCTTGGCCGTCGCCGTCTCGTGGCATCCGTGACTTTGAAACAAAAGCTCTTGTGCTGGTGTGTGTGTGTGTGTTGTGACGTCAACAGTCAACATCGACGCCGTGTCACAGCAGCCGCAAGATTGACAATGCAGGGCTGACCGCAGTCCGACAAGCAAACGGCGGCGGTGCCTTCTGGCACACGTTCCGTCCGTGACCGCATGTTAGAGCTTCTGGAAATTGGAGATGTACATGAGCGTACCGGAAGACAAATGTGCGGGCTGGAGGTGATGTGTGCTGACTCAATTAAGCGGACATGTGTTTATGCCAACCTCCATACCATAACGGAATATATATTTACTTACTATAAATATTATTAAATGACAGATTTGATTAGAGTATTTTCTATAAGTACAAATGCTTGAACTAATTGGTGAATGCTACACACTTTAGCACGATCTTAGTATCATTAGCTTACATAAATATTTTAAATAAAATTTATGAATTACTAATTTTAACATCCCATCATAGCTTGAAGGTAATTACAATCGAAATATGATTTTCGAGTTAACCGGTACCGAGCGCATATAGTACTCGGATGGGTGACGCTGGTCAACAGAGGGATGGAGCAGAGGCTGACGACCTTCATTTTACAAAAAAATAATTAAAAAATATGAGCTAGAAAGCGAGCAGCAACGCTCTTCGGTGTAAAAAAATTACTGAGGTGCAGAAGGCAACGGAAAATAACTGCACCATATATTACCATGAAAACCATGTCCATGGTCCTCCATAAGGGGAATCATGCACCTGTTCTTTAGAAAAGCGCATTAATAGTTTAGATCAATCCCCGATCAGTTCCAAATATTTTTCGGTTTACGGCTCCCTTAAAACATCAGATTTTTCCGCGGCTCCCTTAATATATCAGATTTTTTGCAAAATTTTTGACCTTCTTCAGAAAAGCGAGCGCAAAAAGATGGCGCTAAAATTTCGAGAATTGGGAATTCCAACAAATTTGCGGAATTGTTTAATTGAATTTATTGCGACGCCCTTATGACGACACCGCGGAGCCGCGGCTCACACTTTGGGAAACCCTGGTTTAGATAACAAAAATATTTTTTGGATTATAGCATGTATATAGCCATTATCCTTCGCCATGACGACTATGGAGACTCTCCTTTTGTCTTTCTTTTAACAACCACATCGACACCGATATAATTATTATTGCTAACCACAGACAGGCTGACCTACATCATTGCTGAAGTCTGGCTGCAGACTCCGCCTTCAGCGTCATCGACTTCTGACCGCAGACTAGCGTGCTACCGTAAAGCCCCAACCGGCCTCTCGTCGGAGATCACCAGGAAGCGTGCTTCTCTGCAGATATTCTTGGCATCACAGACCACCATGAGTGTCGTCAATGTCAGAGATCGCCAAGCACAGAGTACGAGTATCTTTACTTAACTTGTCATCATTCTTAGATACCGTGTAACAATAATGGGTAACAATAAATTTGTTATGTGTTTCTAAACTGTGTTTGCAATTCCATCACCGGCGAGAGTAAAGGCTCTCCGTGGTCCAAGTCAAGACTCCTTCGATCTACATTTTCCACGTATTACATAACCTTTACAATTTCTTGCGTTTTTGATTTTCTTTTTAATTTTAACAACGTTAATTTGAATTAAGATAAAAAAGTGAAAGAGGTTGCTAATAGTCTTGTACAATTTGTTGAACTTAATCTAGAAATTAAAAATGAGAACGTAATTCATATTTTCTTAAATTTATTTGGCTAAGATAAATGGATGGCATAACAGAAAGATTCCAAAGCGCCATTCACCTATATGCAGATTCGATTATAAATCTCTCATACTAAATGTGACCCCAGTCATAAAGCAACTGTTATTGTGAAATGTATATTGAAAACATTTACAAACTTAGCTTGATATATTACCAAACAAATGAGGTTAAGAAAAATAAACGCAATCTCTGCAATCGGTGAAAAATCAGTGAGTCACTAATGGATGATGAAAATATGCTGAATAATTGTAATTTCTATATTTTGTATATACTTGTTTTCTTATATAAAGTTAAAGTTAAAAATCAGCAATATAAAAATTAAAGAAAATACACGTACTTGCCCGTTCGACTTAAATTACGTCTAAAATTAATTAAACTCCAGAAGGATTTATTTATTCATCAATAAGATTCTTTGAAGATTTTTATAGAACATCCGCGAGGCTAAATATATTTTTGGTCGCATTAATTAATTTATCCTAATAACAATTAATTCAAGTTTAAATCATATCTAAAAAACAGTACTAAAATCATATGGCCTCAATAATTATTTTGTTTATAGATTAAATTGTAAATTTAATATTTCCTGAATACTCTGTACTAAAACTATTGATAGATAATATTCAATTTTCATTAGACGTGTGCGGTGACCTCATGTTCGATGTATTCCAGCATGATTGTGTGGTCAAAACCAATCATTCCATGACATTATTGAATTCGCACAAACATATCTAATACCTACATACAAATATTACAGAAACGATTCGTTTTAATCTCGCATAATTTGTTTTTATATATTTTTAATACAGTGCAGCTAACATTTCGGGGGCGTAGTGGGCAGCGATCCCATGAAACGCGAGTATTTTATCTTAATTTACATACATAGTGGATGCGGTAATTTGTACGCTTTTTAGACCTAAAACTCCACGAATATTACCAGAGGGCCACGCCCATCCTGTAGAGCTTTGTCCTCGCTCATGAATTGGAATTAATGTGATTGGAATATGGTATAAGCCGGACTCTGTGGGAATTTTAAAAATTTATTTCAGACCGAACGCAAAGAGCGAATCAAATTCAATAATAAAAATGCGGAGAATTTAATACGTTTTCAATACAAATCTACAACCGTTGCACTTAATAATATAAAATGTATGTTTAAATATATATTTTCGGATGGTATGAGTTGTTTTCTGATAAAAAATATATATTAATAATAATCCCAAAGCCCAAAAGGGCTGTTAAACGCCCTGTTTCTCTCCGTAAACATCCTAAGTAAGGTTCTATAAATTTACATTATTCGTGTTGTACATTAAATGTGAAATCCTTCATTGGTAGGCGAGAGCACGAACTGTGCAAACCTGCTCAAAAGAAGAAGCAAACAGCACCATTTTATGCTGAGGAAATAAATTAAAACTACGGCGTATATTTATGATAAATTTTATGCAAAAAATATGCCACATTGAACGATTGCCGTTATAACAGATGACTGATTCCTCGAGTTTATTTTCATTTTTTTTTATTATCAAACACGTGCCGAATCCGTATACGATTTTTTTCTTTGTTTGTTTAAAGCAAACCGTTTGTCTGAAATAATATTGTACGGGGTTCAGTGAATTTTCAGCGAATGCTCATAGTTGTCTATGTTTATCCTAGCCAGTACGAAACTATTTCTTCTCGTTTTCTTTCTTATCTCTGAACAAAATTTGTCCAGGCGGTCTAATAAAGAAGTCTTGCCGCTAAGTACTGTACCGGTTGTTCTTTTTGTTTGTCGGAATTTTACTTGGAAATGAAACGGTGTACAAATAAAGCGTAGTATTTAATTAATTACAGACCAGATTATATTTACCATTTAATAAATTGCTATAATATATATTTAATATAACAAAAATGTTTTATTATGACTATAACAACGATCGTAACTTCAAGAAAATTTTATTTATTTTCATTATTAAAAAGTTATTCCTTTGTGTAATTATTTACGACTAAACTAATATGAGAAAAACGAATATATTTTTACTAAATTTTAAACGTTTAAAATCATATCAGTGGTTTTTAACATTTTATTTAGTTGAAAATCGCTAAATTTAAGTTTCTACACTGTCTTTACTTGATAAAGATCTATATTCACTCTCAATAAAAACATTTTGAATCTATTACTTTTTCGGCTAGTTTTTGGGTTTTATATTTTTTAAATAATAAAAGAATCACGAGATCAATTTGGATCCCAATTAGGCGACTTATTAATGCGATATTTTATCTATGGCTCATGAACAATGAAAAATAAAAATATATTTCATTCGTTTTAACATAAACAGTTTATCAATATAGAAAAGTCCACATAGGAGACGAAAAAAATGATTTAATCCTTCTCACTTTTAGTTAAATTTATATGTTACTCTCATTTTATTTTCTTTACAAATTTATTATGAGAGAAATTCATCGAGAAAATGAATAAAAAGCATTTATAAGCCTTGATCTGCGATTCGATTTAAAAAAACACATTATTTTATTTAAATTTCATAAAAAAAACCTTGTTTCAAGGTATTCGCTAAAAACCTCTTCGATAGATCCGCTATTAGTTTTTAAATAAATCGATAATTCTCAATTAATTATTGAGACCTTTTTAATGTTTGATTTATTAAGAGATTTTTTTTTTAACAGAATAGCAGAATTGTTATATTTCTGAATACACGACAAAACAAAATAGCTTTAAAATTATATTAAGTGAATATCATAAATAATATAATTAAAAAAAAAATATATCATAAAATTTGTTGTATAATTTATTTTGTGAATATTTCAGGACTTTAAGCGGTTAATTTTCGTAACGATATAAATAAAAAATACACAAATATCGGTTTAATTAATTATATTAAATATTATTCTAGAGCTACAAAGTTGTATATCTAGATGGCATATAGTTCGTGGACGGAATAAATGCTGTATCTTAAAAATAGCTTATTATTTGATAAGGAAACAAAATTATATCTGTTTAGTACTAGTCAAATACGATCAAGGTATTTATGGTAAATATAAATATTGCCAGCAATTTTGACATATCTATTTAATTCTGAAATGTAGCAGATTTAAATTGTTTTATGAGATTTTTCTTACATTTAATGAAAATTATCTAATCATATTATTTGTAATAAAATCATGAAAAAAGGATTTAAATATTTAAAATATTGATGTAACAATATACATGTTTAGTTATCATACTATTAATATTTACAATTTATTATAAATATATATTTAGCGAGATGATTCTGTATATATTTTGCAATATTTCTCATCCGAACAATGTAATTTTTCACGGAGTTTATTTGCGCCTGTAACAAGGTTAGCGGCATGTTGCAGTGCAGCACTGCTGGATTACTGCACAAATTTGCGTTGTCTTACAATGGAGATTACCAGTGGCTGGAAGTGGCGCTGCCTGGGGAGGAAGGTGGTTCTGCAGGTGAGGTGGGCAAACTACGAGAGAGTTATTGGCGCCTAGGCGCTGTCGCCAAATATGTAAGGAGGATATATTTGTCTTCACTACCGCTTCATATATTATGTGCAAAGTTGCCCCCCGTGTTAAATTTACGTGCAAGCAACCTGTGACATAAAAAAACGGCGAATATCACGGAGTACATATTAAAAACGACGCGATTTGATCGCGAGTGCATAACTTTGCATGATTTATGACTAGACTTTTCGAAGGCCGCGATTTGCGGTTAGGGTGGGGGGATGTGGATCGAAAGCAGAGCTCCTCTTTATCGGCGTCGGGTCGCAGCCCTGCTTATGCAGATTCGTTTTGAGTATTATTAACGACTTTCGTGCACACGCCCACGCCTAAGATTCCAAAGGCATTTATCACCAGGCTCCAGGCCGGGCTTGGAGCTGAAACCGCTGAAACGACCGACTTCCTAGGGAAATCGCGACAAACGGCCGAAAAACGATAGCTGAAAGTTCAACGGAAACGCTTTGGTTAAGGCGAAAGGGTAAAAATTAACCGCAATTTGAATTAATGTGACTGCAATTTCTGTATTCTAACTCTCAAAAGACGAGAATTCAAAGATGATTTAATTAATACGTATATATTTTTTTATACAGATAGTAAAGAATAAAAAAAGTCACAGAATTCTACATGGCTACTTTACTGTTCTTGTAATAATTAGTACAAAGCACCTAAAGAAGAAGAAATAATTATTAAAGAATATTTATCATTATTATAATAGTATGGTTTTATCAAAAATATTAGGATAGAATATGAGATAAATAAAAATCTATTTACTGAATACGTATGCATTGTAAAGCAAAATAAATATATTTATCTATCAGGGTAAAAACTTTATCCAAAGTATAAAGAATAATAAAAAAATATTTTTATTAACCTATGGGTGCCTATTGGAAACCCCCAAGTTGATTTTTCTCGAATGACTCTTTTTATATAAATCCTAAATCTCACAAACATTTTGTATTAGTCTAAAAAAGTCTAAAGAATAAATATTTTAAAGAATCACTGTGCTTTATTGTCTGCAATAGCGTGAAAAATTGCGCGCGATGTTATTTCCCGCTCGCATCCGGTAAGATATGCCGATTGCGAGTGAAACATACAAGAGACACGTGGTGCAAGAGCTCAGTCTACATGGAGACATCGTCAGCAGCATTGTCCCTGTCGTGTGTGTTTAGATAAAAAAAATCAAAATATCGATAAAATTAAGAAACCATAAAATGAATAAATATTTTTATTCTTAGAATAATCCATTTAAAAAAAATGTCGAGGTATTGATGAATAATACAACATTTTAGAATAATAATACTTAAAATGACGAATTATTTTCAACCCATTAGCTGTAGTTCATTAGTTCAAGTACTGTTTAAATATATATTTTTTTTAATTTTAAATATTTTAAACACAAAAAGCGAGAAATAAAAAAGTAAAATCAGATATTTAATATTCTAAAATGAAATGGGACTGTATAGATTTAACGTAGAATAGTAAAAAAACGTACTCGTACCTGTTTTTTATTTATTATATATTTTAATAAATGGTCTGACTCGAATTCAGTATACTAAAAATATTTTTTCATAGAAATAGTACATAAATAGATAATATAATAAAAATATATATAATGGAAGCAGTTTTCATTAAAGAAGAAAATGCAGTGTTGCACGGAATTAATTATATAAATATATTATA
>JAGXCT010034183.1:0-10724 GCA_022495035.1 Philopotamus ludificatus
TAACTACAATAATAGCACCGGCAGTGGCTCGCTTCCCCGAAGCCACGCTCGGAATTCCCGTACTGCTACTGGAATCAGGCACCGAAGACACAACCTATACAATCAACAAATTGGTGTAAGGATTTTATCAACTGAAAACGTCTTGATTAAATAACGCCGATAATAAATTATACCGTAATTCTATCTTTGTATTCTTTGACGACGGCATCGATATCAGTCGAAGATTCGCCTTCGCTCGAAGACACGTCTCTATGATCCGAAATATCAGACTGTTCAGAGTGATCGGACACGTCTGTCACTCTTGCTACACCATATTCGTCGAGTAAAAGACACTCGCGCTCATCACCGATACCACCTGAAAAATATTATCAATATAAATACGAATCGATATATTTAATTATATATATAATTATACTTTTTAGTATCTTTGGATCTGCCGGTATTGCTTGGCGCACCGATCTCGGTAGAAACCAAAGTCCTGCCGCGAGTCTAGCACCCCTCGTCGGATGCGTAGCTGCTGGACGTGGCTGAGTCCCCGCCAATCGTTTATATCTCACATCTTAAAAATATTCAAATTCATATCAAATATTGCTTATTTATGATCTGATATAATTTCAGTTACCTGATGGATCTTCTACGATTTGATCGGGTTGACAACGGAGGTGTAAAAGCGTCCCTGCTTCCAATACCCAGACCAAAACTTGACCGGCGCATGTTAATTTCACCAGATGCGCCAACGGACACGCAAACGCTAATATCGCCGAAAGACTACCTGTAATTTGAGCATGCGTTTAATATTGATTTTAATTTTTTTTATTAAATAATTATACCTGCACTGAACACGGCTAAAACTTGACTGCCAGTCGTCGAGCTCTCGTATGTAATGACTCTCGTGAGAACTTTCCAATCGGGTCCAGCCATTGTGACGAGCGTGGAAACCGCTTGCGGTAACACTTCGGTCATTGCTAATGCTAGGGCGACGACGGTGAACGAAGCCATGACTGGTCTCGCCCAAGCCGGTTGATGCGTTTCGAATACTTGCACGAATGGAACTACCGAATCCGAATACTCCCTGTAATGTCCGACCATGCTGTATGCAACTCCGACGCCTATCATGCAAAATAGCGGCAGCATTATCAGACCGAGTTGTTTCAATTTCTTTGAATTTGTTTCTGCCGACGGTAAAGCCTCCGGAAACCCATATGTACAACAGCCTGCTGCTAATATTATCTGCATATATAAAAAAATATATGAGAAAAATTTATAACGCATGTATTAATATGTGATTTTTTTACCCCGTTAATTCCATCCGGTGTGAAGCTTTGATTTAGCCAATTGGAAATGTCGGCTCCTACGCTGCATGCCGCTATGAAGAATATAACGCCCGATATCACGGATACGACTAGCACTATCGTTAATGCCGGAGAATTCTGTTTCAAAAATCATATATTAAAATATATACATAATAACAATGTCTTTTCCGTCGGTTATTATGAATAATATGATGTATTGATAAAGGTCACAGATACAGTCACTTCTTGAACACTTGAATCCTTAAACGTCTGCGAGTTGAAGAGTACAGCTTCAAGGCCATCTAAGAACTCACATATCTCGGCTCACTTGTTACAAAAATAACAATGAGACCAATTTGGAAGTACGAAGAAGAACCATGCTGGCAAAACCCTTGATGCTTTGGACTTCAAAAGCATCCACAGTCGAGGTTCCTGTTAAGGAAGACCTAATTCAAGCTCTACATGGCTCTCATCAGGCCCGTCCTAACATATGAACCTGAATTGGGCTTTGACAAACAAGATGAGCGACAACTGAATATCCTGGAGAAGAGAATTCTGAGACGAATGATATATACGGATAACAGCTGTCGTCAAAGTGACCAGATTCATGCCGGTCACGTGTCAAGGATATGGGACAGTTAGCCGCCGAAAAGGCTTATGGTTAACGAGCCTTCCTGTCCCCGGAGCAAAGTAGCATGTCTATGTCTCGAAGAGTATGTCTAGAATATCATCTGAAGGCGAATATAAGTGTTTTTATAATTAAATTTATGTTCCTATATACAAATACATGAATGTTTGTTTATTTATTTTTATTTGATTTTTCGTGAATTAACGTTTTCATAACCTACCCGCATTAGTCCATTATATTGAGGTTTTACTTTATTAACACGTTGCGGTCCGGAGGACTCGAAAACGCGTCCTCGCGGGCCAACATAGAAGTACGGGGGACGCGTTTTCGGCAAGTGTTGAATAACACAGACGCTAGCCAACGTTTGACTGTATGTGAATGGGACCGTGCAAATGGGGGGTTTGCGGCGAATATTTCAAATGAGCGCGTAATTCGGAGTAGTGTAATTGGGGGTTCCACTGTATATTGAGGTTTTACTGTATTAATATGAGCTACTACGAGTATGTTTTTAACCGATCCGTCACTGCGGCTCGAAACCAACCGTGTCGTCCGAAGGTGGTATATTTACTTATGGAAAATAGACCCCAAGCATTTCAAATCAAGGTATCGATGAATTATTCATCAATATTTTGACTTTTTTTGAAAAAATGGATTATTCTAAGAATAAAAATAGTTATTCATGTATTTTTAAGTAATCAATATGACGCGTATATTACACGCCCACTTGGCGATGTCTAGCCGCAGACTGAGCACACGCTGGCGACTGAGTTCTCGCGGCACGTATCATTGGTAGGTTTCACTCGCACTTGACACATCGTACCGGATGCGAGCGAGAAAAAACTTCCCGCATATGGCAACAGAAGTAAATAGTTTTTTTTCGGAATTGCTTGTGATTCCATTGAATAATTAAAAAATGGAGTCTAACATATGCCTTATCAAGCACTTGTTATGATAGACATGTTTGTAAGAAGATATTATAGTCGTTATACATCTCAAGATACGTTAAAATCATACGTCTTTTGGTATCTTATCGCATGTCGAGAGCTTGCTCTGCAATATAGTCTCGATTAATCATGCTAATGAAGATGAGGGGTGTGGACAGATACATTTATTATTTTTAATGTAAATTTACCTCAAGACCACACATGAACATGAGGCATAGAAGTGCGAGAGCGGCTACTGCTAGTGGATCAGGCCAGGGCTCAGCAGCAGGAGGCAGTGGCGGGGCTCCAAACAACCAGCGATGAGCTCTTCCCCCGGCTAGGGCGTCCAAGGTAGCGGCTAATGCACGAGCAGCGCCCGCCAGAGCGCCTAGTCTCCCCAGCAGGGAGCTCCACGCCCTGATGAAGCGCCACCAGGAAGCACCGCTGGCCTCGCACGACGCCACCTGCCCCCCGCACTTGCCTGCAAATGTCATGGCCATGATAACCTAATACATAGGTTCCGATATCGACGGAGCGATTTGTAAGTCTTCCAAGATCGATCAAGGCGCAACCCTTGCGAAATGGAAGCCTTATCCGAATAAAACGAGCGATTAGCTTTGGATTAAATAAACGATTGGACTAGCCTCCTAGCGCTGCCGCCACCGCAGCCAGCGGAAGTGCTGGTAGAAGACCTCGTCCGTAACCCGAAGCTCCCATTGCTCCCAGCCACATGGCTCCGAGAGCCAATCTGGACGGCCAGCCTTCGCACCACATCTTTTACGATAGCTGTTGAATTAAATAATATTAAAACACAATAAGCAATTTGACTTGAAACCGATATTCATATGACAAAAATTAAAGTAAATTCTTTGTGGATAAATTAAATGTTATGCAATACACGTGTGTTAAAATACAATGTAACTAGCTGAAAAAATAATATTATTTCAATTAATTCCATTGGTCTTACCCGTTTTTTTTATTATTATTTTCGGCCGATTTTCCGTAGCGGCCGACCTCAACCGCATACAACACCACTGGGCATATCCATTTTTCACGTCCGTAACCTATAACACTGGTTGTTTTTAATTTTATTTTCGCACAATAGACGCACCGCGGCTAACGTATATATAACAACGGAAATAATCAATAGCCGTTTTCCATATCGACCGCCGGTTGTTGTGAATATTTCAGGTGGAAAATTGGGGGAAAACTAGCGTTTGACAGTGGCCGCGGGAGGGCTGGGCGGGAATGAGACCGATCGCGCCGACCGACACTGCCCTTCCTTGTCGCACGGCAATCGATTCGGCGCAGACCTCTCCCAAGTTTTCGTACCGATTTGAATTTCTAGGTGCTTTTTTTACGTTATTATTTTCATCACGCGAATACGTAGATACATATGTAGACGTTATAAATAAATTAAAAAAAAAGAAATTGTACAAGTGTACCTTTCTAGATTTCCTGTTCCGTAAAACTCTTAATTTCCGCATCACAATGGCATTTATTTATCTAGTTATACTAATAAATTTATGTTTTTCAGCATTTTTCAATGGAATATTTTCAATGGAATATTTTAATATCTCAACAAATTTCTGAACTGCAAATAGTTTTATTGTACACCAAGTAGCATTGTCTTGGATATCTAAAGACCAGTTCTTGATGAAACGGATCTTCTCCCGGATTTTTATAAAAATAAGCCTTCCAAGATCCTATCCGCCAAGACAAGATTTAGACGGAAATCCAAAAATCAGACTTAATAACTATCCTAAGACTGATAATAACGAATATTTATGCAACAAACCTTTTCTTAGTTAAGATCAGGGTTTGCAGAAGTACTAAAAAGAAAAACCACACAAGTAGATGGAATCAGACATAACACTGCCTTTACCGGGGGGTAGCCACCAAGAATTTATCAGAAATGAAACACAACTACCATACCATTAAAACTGATGATCAGCTTCTCATTACATTTTTTATATTAAAGTCAACAGTAAACCTGCATACAGTTGACTAGGGGCCCAATTGAACTTTGATAAATACCCAAAAAAACAGTGCAAAATAGGTGTGTGTGTGTGGTCGCTCGCTACTTGTCACTCGTGACTCGTTATAAGCAGATAACGCATTAGAGAAGAGAACAAACGAATACCGAGACAAACCCCCTCATACTTGCCTGGACACAGTCGAGAGGGTAAAACCCGATACCAACATGGTAGAAGATATACGTCCAATGCCAGCAATGGCCAAGAGAGGGAAACTCTTTACAAAAAAACGCATACCAAGACGGCTCGGGTCCCCGCGGTATGGACACGAAAGGGGAGCCCTCACGTCACGTGTGAGACTCAGGTTCCTTTGACCGCGACTACCATGCAAGAGTTTGGTAAGGCCCATGTCCTCAGTGAGTGAGAGCCTTGTGGTTGGCAAATGATGATGATATATAATAATTTAGTAAATATGAAACCAGCGATCTGTAGGCTCTGTAGAACTGTCTAGTTGGATTCTACAGTGGAAAAGATCGAGAAGACGTTAATTAATGATAAAAAAAAGTACAGGAATGGAATGGGAAATGGATAAAACTGTACTTCAACTTCCTCACGAGTAACGAGATCTTTTAGATGCTATCAAAAGAACTAAAATTGAATACTTCGTATACATCACGAGCGGACGAAGTTGGACTTCAGGCTGTCTAAAACTAATCTGTAATTGAGTAGAAAGAAGGTATTGTAGGTTCGCGACATTTTTAACGGGATCGATTTGAAAAGTTCAGAATTGTTCCAGCACGCAAAGGACACTTTTGTACCAGGGACAGGTAAAATCGATGCAACAAAAGTAGTTTTTATCTTGAAACGCATGAAGTTATACTTACTCTGTCTAAGGAATATGAGAAGAGAGAAAGAAAGTAGTTTTTCTGAAATCGATGGAAAGCGAACAAATCCCCTGTAGCTATTTATATTGCTGACTCCCATGTGTCCGATTCCACCAAGTTCATGTGAGGACAGGGTCAGAGACGTAACTGAAATCCTGACAGGCGAACCCACAAACAGTATGGCGATGCTACCAGGTTAAATTCTCGAAGCTTAGCCTTGAAGTTACCAGTCACAAATTGATTGACCCAAAAATCTGGAATTAACCCCTTTTCTGATGTTAGAGTTACGACTTAGTCTAGCTCTAACATCCTAAAAACAGAGAGAGGTGCTCCATTCTTTGGGGGAAGAATTTCACCTCTGCTGCTACTGATCAAGAGTCGCCTCGCAGACTCGTGACTTGAAGATGTTTGTTGAAGATTCGCCCTTGAGTGAATTTAATTATAGTGTCGTCTTTGTAAAAACAAAATCTGACGGCCCTCATCTGGATTTTAAGATCTAGCGAAAGGACGCCAGCAATAATTAATAGTGATGTGTTGTAAAATAGTGAATGGGATTAAGGAGGGGCGGGCGATCTAACGACGGACCCAGATGTTGTGTGGTATTTTTGATCAAAGCTTGATCGCCATCAAAGCGACAAAACCATATAGCATAGAAACCCGCAACTGAGCCAGATCTTTGGTTAACCATAAAAGAATTATCGCAGAAACTTGCAACTCAGAGCTTACGCTAGAGTTACATTTAAAGAGCATAGTTTAATAGAATAAAATGAGTTTTGTATTAATCATCCCAAGATAATAATGACGAGCGACGGAATATGTACACTTCTTTAGCAAGCAAAACAAAGAATTGAAAAAATTCATCATATCCTTCTACGACTTTGACTTTATTAGATATGAGTACCGTAAATGTGATATTTACGTCAATAATTAACATTATATATCAGATGATGATCGTACAAGTCGGAAAAGTAAAGTGAAAAAAGTAAGTAAATTTTGCATTTCTTAAAAAAAATCTAGGTTTATACATATATATTTTATTAAACACATAAAATTAACAAGTAAGTCTTAATTCACAAAAATATTTGTACCATATAGTATAATAATCTAAGTTTAAAGAGATCTAATCGATTGGTGAGGGGGTAAAATAATACAAGTTTGCGCCGAAAAAGTTGTTATGGCCAAAAATATTATTTAAAGTTAAACTTTCAAAGGGTAGCAGCTGCGCATGGTATCTGCCCATGGTGTATGCGAGATGATAGCTACTTTTTCAATAGAATCTGTCGAAGGTGTTTTTATTTCTAGAGCGTTTGTAGATTATTTGAAGATGCCCTCTGTCGAGGTAGAAAACCAGCGTGGACCAGAACATTGTAAATCTGCCTCCGCGGGATTTTATCGGCATCTCTAGTATGTACCTGGAAATGTATCGCATATGAGTAATTCTTGATTGATATGTAAGCTAGTGATAAATAGATGATCTGACCGGTTGTTCTTCGGGCGTAATCCAACTGGAGTATGCCAACGCTCTCGCCGTTCTTGGGTCTTGATAGAATGGATTCCTCAAATGCGAAGGTAGACGATCTTCCAGCTGAGCATTCCTAATGACTGCCGTGTGTGGGGCCAGTTGGTAGTTTCCTCCGCGTTGGGGAGCGGAAACGACCCCATTTGCGATAATCATCAGCGTTATTCCGACCGATAACGTTTCGATATACATGTTTACTGAAAACAAAAACAACGAAAAAGAATTATCAGATCGAATCATTAATTCATAAATTGAGCTCGTCGAGTTTTTATGCGTCAATCGACTCGGATCGGCGACTTTGGCGAACGCTACTAAATCGCAACACTTTTCAGGTATGATTTTTTGATGCAATTCTTGATTATGGTGCATTTGCCGTTTAGCAAGAAAGTAACCGGTGTACTTTCACTGTTACGAGCGCTTCCTAGATCAGGGGCCGGGAACCTGCGGCCGGCACGTAGTCTTCTAGGACCTTAATTCAATCATAAATCTCATTTTTATGTAAAAAAATATTGTTAAAGTGTTTTTTGCGCTTCTTTTATTAACACTGTTTTCATATAATGGAGTTTGATCGATACCAAAATAAATAGGCTGTCCAAATGTTACTGCAATTTAACCACTTCTGTGGCCAACCTCTTGGAAAAAAGTGGGTAATTGTTCTCGAAGATCTAATTACGATACGTGTCACTCAATGCGTGCGATGCGTTGAGTGCTGGTGCGGGAATGACCCGAGCTGGATTCGGGCAAATCACTATAAAAAAGTTTCGTGTACGATGTGCCCGAATCCAGTTCGGGCAAATCACTGTGTCAGCTAAATACCTACCCGAGTTGTATTCGGGCAAATCACACAAGGGATTAAAAAAATAAACACAGGTTATATTACTGTTACACAATGCTCATAGCCATCCTATCAACTTGTTGGACTTAAACATTTGCATTCCAGTTTAAATAGCTTTTCTACCACAAAACACTAATTTATTATTTCTGCTGATGGAGTATTATCAAATTTTAAGCCTTTTATCTTCGTCGCACATATCAACAACTTATTGCCAGTGTAATCCTATTGCAAAATGTATTATAATGACTGGTCCCGTGCGGGACCGTAGGGTACTGAACGACGCAAATCCGCGGTCCCGTACAGCACCACTGGGCGTTTAAATTTTAAACAGACAAAGAAAATTAAAAATCAATAATGCAATAGACGCCATAGGTAGGATCGACCTTGCATGGGAAGGAGTAACGAATAAATGAACCATGGAAAAAGTTATCCAACGGTTTTCAACGAAAAGTGCATCGTTGGACAAATTATCAAGCTAATCGAAACAATTTGAGACACAACTCGGTATCGAACAGGGTGACGCTTTAACAGGTTTGTTATTTAACATTGCCCTCGAAAGGGCAATAAAAGACTCCGGTTTGGAAACATCCGGCAGCATTTTGAATAAATCAGTGCAGCTTCTTGCCAATGTACGACGTTATATCTTTGTCGCCAGATCTCAGGCGGCCCTCAAGGATGCATGTCAGCGATTTATGAGAGCGGCAAAGGGCATGGAACTGAAGATCAATGAGACCATAACAAAATATAAGCCATGGACAAATCTTAGAACCCCTGAGAGTTGAAGAGTACAGCTTCGAAGCCGTCCAGGAATTCACATATATTGGCTCACTTAGAACAAAAATTAATTAAACTAATTTGGAAGTACGTGGAAGAACCATGCTGGCAAACCGGTCATACTTTGGACTCCGTTTGCATCAGCATCTACGGTCAAGATTCCTTTCAGGGAAGACCAAAATCAAGCTCTACATGTCCCTCATCAGGCACGTTCTAACATCTGGGTTTGAATGTTGCGCACTGACAAAGCAAGATGAGCTACATCTGGATATCCTGAAGAGGAGGATTCTGAGAAGGATATTTAAAGCCTATACAAGGATATACCGGTCACCGGACTTCGATGGACTGAGATGATAACCGTCAAAAAATGTCAGAACAAGGAGAATTTGAAAATAGTAATTCTTAAAACGAATCAAAAGAACTTACAACAGGTTTCCTTAAAAGTTGAGTAACTGTTGGATCAACTGGATAAACCGTAAATTTATACCCCTTTCTTTTGAAAAGGTAAATTGTACGAAGTCAGACGGCATAAAAGTTGAAGATTATCTCTAAATTTTAATTCCATTCTTCTACATAGTAAAACAAAAACGCCTTACAAAAAATTGCATTCAAGAAGTGTTACGAAAATTGGAAAAAGCACTAACAAATAGTATGATGTATCCATCTCATAAATGTATAATTTAAAGGTGATAACATCAAACAACAATTAAAATCTTAGAATCCCATTATTTTTTTCGTTGAGAAGTCAACCCTCCTATAACGTCGAGATAGAAACTCGCACTATAGAAGACTAGGCAACCTAGGAACGAAATCAACGCAACAAACATTTTTGTATTCACACAAAAAATGACCTTCAGGCACACGTGTTATATCTTGTTGTCAACCAAAGGGCATTGTCCTTTCTTTCGCGCGGTAATGTATTACATATTTACAAATTATGTAAATTGACCTTGATAATTTAGCGTTTTGTAGAAAACACAGGACTTCGAATCGTTATATTTCGGTTCGGACTCGTTCTGACTTCCGTTCGTATTATCAAAATATTTGAATTTTCAATGTTCAGTTCATCTCAGAGTTTTTCTTTAATTGTTTCATTTCGACTTACAAAATATTTTTTAGCAGTTTTTTTTTTATTTTTGATTTACTTATAGTTCAATGCCCTGGTAAAACTTAATCGTAATTGTTCGAAGCCCTGAGAAAATATCGCCCTCGAAGTGAGCCCTATATGAAGTTCTGTCGCACACGCCGCTCTATAGCAGGGAGCGCTATAGGAGGGTTAAAAGGGAAAACCGCATAAAAAAGCAGAAATATTTTTCTAAATTCACCTTGCAATTTGAATTGTATACAGCATGTTGTTTTAGTTCGCCGGATTCTGTTAACCGATTCGTCACGGCGGCTCGAGACTAACAGCTCTTGCCGATGGGTATATTTGTATAAAATGATCGTATGAAAATAGTCCCGGGGAATTCAAGTCAAGGTATTGATAAATTCTTCAACAATATCTTGATGTTTTAAAAAAATAGATTATTCCAAGAATAAAAATAGTTATTTATATTAATAGAAAAATCTAGTGATGTGCGCACAGCGCAATGGCCTGCCGCGACTGAGCCACACGCGACACGCAGCTCGCCTCCCACTCTGACAAGTGTGCGGTTTCACTCGCACTCACACATGCGCTATATTTTTTCTCGCTCGCACCTTGTAAGGAGCGAATAGAAACGCCTATTGTTTTTTTTTTGGACAATAAAGGTCATTGATTATTTATAATATTTATTCTTTAGACATTTTTAAACAAATACAAAATGTTTGTGACATGTAGGATTTATATTAAAAGACCTGGGGTGCCAAATATACTCCATCGGTACAGCTAGGTTAAGGGTTTAAAAAGCACAA
>JAGXCT010034183.1:10734-40467 GCA_022495035.1 Philopotamus ludificatus
ATTCGGGCAAATCACTATAAAAAGTTTCGTGTACGATGTGCCCGAATCCAGTTCGGGCAAATCACTGTGTCAGCTAAATACCTACCCGAGTTGTATTCGGGCAAATCACACAAGGGATTAAAAAAATAAACACAGGTTATATTACTGTTACACAATGCTCATAGCCATCCTATCAACTTGTTGGACTTAAACATTTGCATTCCAGTTTAAATAGCTTTTCTACCACAAAACACTAATTTATTATTTCTGCTGATGGAGTATTATCAAATTTTAAGCCTTTTATCTTCGTCGCACATATCAACAACTTATTGCCAGTGTAATCCTATTGCAAAATGTATTATAATGACTGGTCCCGTGCGGGACCGTAGGGTACTGAACGACGCAAATCCGCGGTCCCGTACAGGACCACTGGGCGTTTAAAGGTTAAACCGACAGAGAAAATTAAAAATCAATATTGCAATAGATGCCATAGATAGGATCGACCTTGCATGGGAAGAAATAACTAATAAATGGACCGTGGACAAAGTTATCAAAAGGTTTTCAACGAGAAGTGCATATCGTTGGATAAATTATCAACTTGATCGAAACAATTTGAGACACAACTCGGTATCAGACAGGGTGACGCTTTAACAGATTTGTTGTTTAACATTGCCCTCGAAAGGGCAATAAAAGACTGGGATGTGGAAACATCCGGCAGCATTTTAAAGAAATCAGTGCAACTTTTTGCCTATGTGTGACGTCGCCAGATCTCAGGCGGCTCTCAAGGATGCATGCCAGTGAATAATGAGAGTAGCAATGGCCATGGGACTGAAGATCAGTGAGATCAAAACAAAATATAAGCCATGGACAAATCTTAGAAACCCTGAGAGTCGAAGAGTACAGCTTCGAGGCCGTCCAGGAATTCAAATATCTCGGCTCACTTATTACAAAAAACAATTAAACTAATTTGGAAGTACGAATCATCATTTGGACTCCGTTTGCATCAGTATCTACGGTCGAGATTCCTCTCAGGAAAGACCAAAATCAAGCTTTACATGATCCTCATCAGACCTCTTCTAACATCTGGGTTTGAATGCTGGGCATTGACAAAACAAAACAAGCTACATCTGGATATCCTGAGGGGGAGGATTCTGAGAAAGATATTTAAAGCCTATACAAGGATATACCGGTCACCGGACTTCGATGGACTGAGATGATGACCGTCAAGAAATGTCAGAACAAGGAGAACTTGAAAATAGTAATTCTCAAAACGAATCCAAAGAACTTACAACAAGTTTCCTTAAAAGTTGAGTAACTGTTGAGCAACTGTCGAAGCGGTTTCGGATAAACCGTAAATTTTACCCCTTTCTTTTGAAATGGTAAATTGTACGAAATCAGACGGCATAAAAGTTGAAGATTATCTCTAAATTTTAATTCCATTCTTCTATATAGTAAAACAAAAACGCCTTATCAAAAATTGCATTCAAGAAGTGTTACGAAAATTGGAAAAAACACTGACAAATAGTATGATGTAACCATCTCATAAATGTATACTTTAGTGATAACATCAAACAACAATCAAAATCTTAGAATCCCATTATTTTTTTCGTTGAGATGTCAACACTCCTATAACATCGAGATAGAAACTCGCACTATTGAAGACTAGGCAACCTAGGAACGAAATCAACACAACAAACATTTTTGTATTCACACAAAAAATGACCTTGACGTACATGTGTTATTTTGTTGTCAACCAAAGGGCATTGAACTTTATTTCGCGCGGTAATGTATTACATATTTACGAATTATGTAATTTGACCTTGATAATTTAGCGTTTTGTAGAAAACACAGGACTTCGAATCGTTATATTTCGGTTCGGACTCGTTCTGACTTTCGTTCGTATTATCAAAATATTTGAATTTTCAATGTTTCTCAGAGTTTTTCTTTAATTGTTTCATTCCGACTTACAAAATGTTTATTAACGTTTTTTAGTTTTCGATTTATTTATATTTCAATGCCCTGGTAAAACATTTAAAAAAATATCTCTCAGAGCTGAAAAAAAACTAAAAAACTCATAAAATGACCTAGTTATTATTTTATAATTGAATTGGGACGAAATCCAGAAAAATAACGGTTCGAAGCCCTTAGAAAATGTCGCTCTCGAAGTGAGCCCTATATGCGGTTCTGTCGCACACGCCACTCTATAGCAGAGAGCGCTATAGAAGGGTTAAAAGGAAAAACCGCATAAAAAGCAGAAATATTTTTCTAAATTCACCTTGCAATTTAAATTGAATACAGCATGTTGTTTTAGTACGCTGGATGCAGTTAACCGATCCGTCACGGCGGCTCGAGACGAGCGGCTCTTGCCGATGGGGTATATTTGTATAAAATAAGTGTATGGAAATAGACCCCAAGCATTTCAAGTCAAGATATTGATGAATTCTTCAACAATATCTTGATATTTTTAAAAAATAGATTATTCCAAGAATAAAAATAGTTATTCATGATATATATTAGTAGAAAAATCTAGTGACGTGCGCACAGCGCGACGGCCTGCCGCGACTGAGCCACACGCGACACGCAGCTCGCCTCCCACTCCGACAAGTGTGCCGTTTCACTCGCACTCGCACATGCGCTATATTTTCTCTCGCTCGCACCTTGTAAGGAGCGAATAGAAACGCCTATTGTTTTTTTTGGGCAATAAATGTCATTGATTATTTATAATATTTGTTCTTTAGACATTTTTAGACAAATACAAAATGTTTGTGACATGTAGGATTTATATTAAAAGACCAGGGGTGCCAAATATACTCCATCGGTACAGCTAGGTTAAGGGTTTAAAAAGCACAATATTTTTCAAAGTAATAATGTTCGGGCAAGAAATTTAGATAAAATTGCTGTCTTTTTTGTGCGGTTTTTTCATGAAACGTAATTCAAAGGATTGGTTTATTTTATATCGTGACAAAGTTTCGTATTTGATTTTAAATAAATCTTCTAACCTGAAAAGGTTCCACGCCCCTATCCTCGATATAGACAAGTTCTGCCGTGATGAGTCGTGCAGTAGATACTTGCATCCGATGCTGCTGCTGCACTTTTTGTTCAATACCAGTTTTGCCATCAAACGCGCTAATTTCCGGGTAAACAGATATGCAACTCGGATCCAACCGTAGACAAGGTCGTTTGACTCGAAAGATACTTTCAGTATTTATTTACAAATGAAATTATCTAGAGTATGTGAAGCTTTAGTTTCACAAACATATTCCATTATTCAATACTGCAATGCGTAACCGGGGTAAACGAATTCCAGTCACAGTTCTCGATCGATACCATTATTTTTTCACACACGACACGGTTTATATTTAGAGATATTCACGACTATTGTTATCGAATCAGATGAACTTGTACTTGGACACCGAACCGTGAGCCTGCACATCAATCAAGCCGAAGAAATGCGATACGAAAATTATATTTCACCCAAAGGCCGTTATTAGAGATAATCAAAACACAATTAGAAAGGATGAGGCAATCGTATTTTTCTAGTAATCAGTTTATGTAACACGGCGCTTGAATTCTTCATTTTTTTTCCGACCCATTGATTCTTGGCCTTTTTTGTGGCATTTTTTTCCATTTGTTATGAGACTTCATAATATTAATAATAGCTAATCAATGCCGTTAACGAGCGAGGAAGTTGCAATTCGGCGAAGGTCTCGATCGTATATTATTAGAAGTGATTAGTTTTCGTTCTTACCTTTGTGCGATGCGTTCTTTTCCTGGTTCCACTGATGGGATTGACTATGACTATAACTGACAAGTGCGATGGTCAAGTGGTCTACTGGTCAGCTGGTTGGATCTTCAAGAGTGGCCCCTCCCCGGTCCCGATCCGCCACCACCACTTCTATGGTCCACAGTCGACGACATCTTGCATAAGCCGTACTGCCGGAACTCTTCTTGTCGCTAAGACAAGTGCATATTTCACACGCTAATGATTTGATACATATTTCATATAAAAAATAAATAAAATCTTCATTCCAATGATCTCAATATGTTTTAATTTAGAAAACATAACCTCGATTGTCCATCGTCTAAAAATCTATCAGTTTTCGGACTCATAAGTCAAAAGAGTCAAAGTTCCCTTAAAAGAACTCTGATTTTAGAAGACCAGAATTTGAAATGTGGTGCTACCGAAGAATGTTGACGATTCCATGGACGGAATGCGTCCAATATATAACCGTCCTTCAACTTCTTCACAAGGAGTGGTAGCTTCTGGACACCGTAAACTTGAGTACTTTAGACACATCATTAATGGACCAATAAGTATCGCCTTCTACAGACAATCATGAAGAAAAAAGTGGAAAGTGAACGGTGGTTGAGAAGAAAGAAGCTATCTTGGCTCCATAACTGAAGCAGATTGGAAGCTCTAGAATTGTTCCGGCTCGCAAAAATCGAGATCACCTACGTCCGAAAGCGGACAAGGCACCTACAGAAGAAGAATAGATAAAGAATACTATTCCAGATGTTTAAAAGTCACCAAGTCGTCATTCTCTTTCAAGTCTTCAAGTCTTCGAGTCTTTTGAAACAGACCACTTGTGCTGTGAACTAAGATCACATTTCTTTTCCTCCAATTGTTCTATATCATCATTAAGGCGTTTACATTTGGAGCTTTATAATTCTTTGTTTTTTTTTTAATCCAGCAATGGCGTTTCATAAGTGCCAATGTCAATATTAAATGGAGACAAATTTAACGTCGCTTTGGTATTTCTGAATTCCTGAAACCTCCAGAAAAGCCTTCTGCATATTTATAATTGTTGTTTTATAATAGCAAATGTCAATTATTGAATTATTTGCGTGGCGATGAGTCTTACTCTCAAATTCTTGAACAAAAAGGAATAGGTTTTTTTTTAAAAAAAGTTTGCGATTA
Organism: Philopotamus ludificatus; assembly: GCA_022495035.1. NCBI lineage: Eukaryota > Metazoa > Arthropoda > Insecta > Trichoptera > Philopotamidae > Philopotamus > Philopotamus ludificatus. The sequence goes on from JAGXCT010034183.1 coordinate 15,632, forward strand.
ATCTGATTTCGATGATACGTAACGTCTACCATGAAAATTTCTATCTACCATTGATTATTCGTTAGTTCTGGTCAGTTAACATCCTTTTCCGGGAGAAATGTTTTAAAACAAGACAGCGAAACGTTTTAAAACGTTTCCTCTTAAAAGCTAACGACGTACGTTACCATCTAAGAGTAGATCTGCGTACTCACTCTCTGTTTAATCTAATTTCTTTAATCTTCAAAAGTATCTTTTAGAGAATACATATGTGTTTGATTAACTTTATTATCACGATTGATGAAAATTCTAATGACCACATTATTTGTAGAGATCGAGTTATCATATATTTTTAACCCATCTTTAAGCACTTAAATGTTAACGTCTCACTGGTGAATCGTATTTGTGCTGTGAATCGTATTTAGTTGGGGTTTAGTTGGTTAAAGATCTATGGTTATTGATTAAAAAGATGAAGCAAAAGTCACTTTTTTAACAGTGGAAATCTGCAGTCAGAAGCAACTGAAATTGAACTCGGCGGGGAAAGACCGAGGATAGAAAATAGTCCAAGATTAGAGGATGGTTGTAACGGAGGCCATGCTCTTAGGATCATGTAGTAGATCTATGAGTTTCTGACACCATATTTTCTTATTTTTCACGTGCCTTGTTTGTTGGTAAACTACTTTTATTTGTATTTTTCACGAGCTGGAACAACTCTAGAGCTCTCTACCCTGCCAAGTTACAAATGTCGCAGAGCTACGATAGCTTCGTTCTTTCCAACCATCATTTAACTTCCACTTTTCCCTCCACGATGGTCTGCAGAAGACAATACTTTGCTCCAAGAATGATGTGTCCAAAGTACTCTATATTATATTTGTTTACGGTACCCAGAAGCTCTTGTTTAGACAGTAGTATTCCGTCCATAGATTCTTCAACATTTTTCGGTAGCACCACATTTCAAACCCTATTTTTAATTTCTTCAATCCTGACATCTAAATTAAATTCTTCAGTAATGAAAAATATCAGCTACCATCTTCTATTTAAGTTTGAATCGTATTCAATCTTTTTGTAACGTTTTTATACATGTCGTAGATACTTCATGAATAATGTGATATTCTTAAGTAATGTATTTTAAAATTAGCAAAACCTCCTTGATCCATCGGCTCATCCGAGTCGAGATCGTTAAAATATTATCGAGGGCCATTATTCCTATACTTCATCGAGAAGGAATTGCCAAGAATGTTAACAATCGAGATTTAGCAATCGAGTATTATTATGCAATTCCGATGATAATGGTACCGGTGCATTTGATGCCCAACGCACGTTCGCTGCATTGCCTAAAATTGCGCAATGCTAATCTTCTATGTGGCGTCGAATTCGACCACGTACCACTGGGCATTGGCCAAATCAATCTTGACCCTGTTACGTGACCTGCTACCATTGTTGAGCAAGCGCTACTCATCCGATTCCGGATTTTTTTCCACCAAAAAGCAGATGATTGATGAGCTCTGGCCTTCCATGTCTCGTCTTCGTGAACAATTTGCATCCGTACCCACTTCCTGTACGTGTCGCTCTAGGGCACTAAGCTCCAAATGATAGTGTTCACCATTCGACTGTGGATAACAACTGGTTTTGCACAATGCGCCGTGTGTATGTGTGCACACAAAAACACTACGTGATATATTGTTAATTGCTTTAACCCGCAAACATCATATTCGGTAATGGAAGTGAGGTATCGATCCAAGCAAGACTTTCTCCGTTCGTGCGAAAGCCATGTCTAACAACAACAACAAAAAAACGTTTTAAACGATTGCAGGGAACCATGGCCGTCATGAAATCGAGTCCGAAGAGGGTTAAAAAGAAGACCGTGGATAAACAAAGGATCAATTACGAAACGGTGCGTCTGTACTTGCGAGATCGTTGGAATAAAGTCAAAGAAGTCCTCTTTGTGAAAAGCAAGGTTGTTGGCAGGGACTATTTCGAGAGCTCGACGGTCAACTGTTATCAGTACATTGTCGACGATACCATGGAAAATTGGGAAAGGTATTTTTACTGTCATCTTATTAATTGTTATTGCATACCTCAAAAAATCATTGGGTGTTAAAAGGGTTAACATAAAGCACTCTCTGTCCTCGCATGCGATCGAATCATTGTGAAATTCCATTGTTGCTTGCGATTCTAGTATTATACAACAGTTTGTTTACATATTCAAATTATTGATGCTGAATTAAGCATATTAAATAATTAATGTAATAAAAATAAAAAAATGTAGTGCTCGAACTTTTTGGTATTTTATGCATAGTACAATTTGTTATTATCATCATTATATTTTAGATTCATTTGGTGGACTGTACACCTGACCGCAATCATAGTGGCGGTCTTTGTGATGTGGGTAGGAGGGAGCGATGCAATCCTCACCCCGGTGGCTGTAAGCAGAGCACCCACAGAGGCTCCGGTGAGCAGCGTCCCACATCCTGCCATCGCAATATGCAATTTGAATCGCATCAGCAAACGAAGAGCCACTAATCTAGCCAGATCCTTGTAAGAGTTTACTTGTCAGCATTTTACTTTATATACAGGAGCGGCTCAGCCATATACACTGCGGAGCTGCAGCACCCCCAAGAAAATTGTGGAAAAATATATTGTTATATCATCATAATCTCTCTCTCTCTCTCTCGCTGAGGGCATGGGCTTTATCAGACTCTCGAATGGTAGTCGAGGCCAAAGGAACCTGAGTCTCACATGTGACGTGGGGCTCCCCTTTCGTGTCCATATCGTGGGGACCCAAGCCGTCTTGGTATGCGGTTTTTTGTAAAGAGTTTGCTTCTCTTGGCTATTGCTGGCATTGGACGTACATATTCTACCCTGTTGGTATCGGATTTTACCTTCTCGACTGTGTCCAGACAAGTAGGAGGGGGTTTGTCTAAAAGTATATATATCGTCATTATCATTTGCCAGCCTCAAGGTTCTCACTTGCTGAGGGCATGGGCCTTACCAAACTCTCGCATGGTAGTTGAGGCCAAAAGAACCCGAGTCTCACACGTGACGATGTCTATTGATATGTATTATGTATATGAAAATATAAATAAAATTAATATTTAGTGTTACGCCGCGCGATGTAGAGCAAGAGCTTTGTCTGCTCGTCAGCGCAACCAGGGTCGTGTATTAGATGGATACGGGGCGGCTGCGGGATGAGGGGGTCTTGTCGCTAAACGCTGTGTTGCGCTGCCACTCGGAGTAGTCCCGCGCTGTCCATACCGAGTTACTTTTGAAATATACTTTTTTTAATTTTTAGTATTCCGCAGCACCCCCAAATATTTTACCGACGAAACGTTACTCATTATATATACAAGTATCGTGATATGATTTTCAGAATCAACAACAAAGGACTACCATATGCAGTTAGCGATATTGTAACTCTCTTATCGCATTTGGGCAGCGTTTACGATCTGGAACTGCCGAAATCGAACGAGCTGGAAATGCTGCATGGACTTCTAAAGCCGTACAACCTTGGATTGCTCATGCAAATGGTACTGATATTCTATATTTAAATATATATATGTTTTTATTATTAAACCGTGTATTGTTTTAGTTAACTCCGTCTTGTGGCGAGATGTTGAAACGCTGTCTCTGGCACAACGAACCTATAGACTGCAATAGTATCTTTCAAATGAGGAAAACGAGCGAGGGATACTGTTGCACCCTTCAATTATCAACGAGGTTCTGATGTCATCGACAGGTATTTTTGATACAGTCCTAATTATCCGGGCTAATGGTGGCCGCACGGATAATCTAAATTATTAATTTTATATTATATATACATTTCTAAAGCACACTTAATTTGGAATTTTCCTTAGAGCTATTATATCCTTATGTTTGAATCCCCATTGGTAGATACACTCCAACAAAGTCTCAACATAAGTCAGTGGCATATTGTGACAGTTTTTGATGAAGGCTCCTCTAGCTGTTAGGAAATGCATTATAAAATTTCTTCTTAGCTTGGTAGCAGCCCTATTCGTGTTGGGGTCTTCCGATTGACGTAATCTAGCTCATATCAGTTGGGGAGAAACTGACTTGCGTTAATTGAGCTAGCCAACTACTAGGTCAACAATTCCGAAATGGTATATGTGCTGTCATTTTAACTAACAAACGGGTTGTCTGGAGTTACTCCTCTTTCCAGTTATCAGAGACGTATCTGAGTCATTTGTTCCCTGCTATAACACCCATTTTATCAGTGTCGATTAGGCAAATGCCATTGCGTGGAGGTATAGCGTGGATGTAGGCCCAAAAAGGCATACCTCCCTCTCAGATACTAAGGGCCGTTCTTCGTAGTCTATGATCTCTGGGTATTTCGATTCAACCAAGTGTAGAATTTTCATTTAGGATCATCTTCCATTGCCCCCATCGCAGCAGCACCGCTGTAACTTTGTAACCAAGCGGGTCTCGTTGTCTACAGTCCTGCCAACATTGTCTTGAACCTTCCTTTCCTTCGGGAGCGGGAAGATTTATTTATCATGAGCTTTTTCGATGACTGGCTGATCTGCATCCTTAAATCGTGGCAGACTGTCATGTAATACAGTTTCAAATATTCACATTATACTCTTCTTCGAGATAAAAGTGACTTAACAAGCCTTTCATTTTATGTGACGCTGGGTTTACTGTCACTTTTCTTGTTCCAAATGTGGAAAAAAGGATTCTGCTTAGATACAAGAAACTGTCTTCCAAGAAAATGCTCATTTTTATTGATAATTAGTAGCTTAACAAGTAAAAATCAAGCTTCTTGCTTTAAAGATCTAAGTTATTGAGCAGTTGTGCGATATCTTCGCACTTCTTTACTCAAGATCTGAGCTTTATACATCCCCATTCCATCATTAAAGACATGATTCTATCGATCATTTGTAGATTCTTTTTTAGTTTTTTTATGAGTCTGTGAGATCCATGTATACAATATATTGTTTAAATCATGTCTTCTTATTCTTAGTAATTCAACAGACACCATCGATGAAGATCAATTGAATGCGATGCCAGGCTTAGAGCGTGGTTTATCGATTCTGATGGATCCACTCCTGGATGATTATCTGTATACAAGATTACCACACGAAGGATTTAAAGTCAGCATGATAAAAAAAGGATCCTTGTGGTTTTCATTGATATTTTATTAATTGTCGCGTTTTTAGATTATGATATTCAATCCGAGAGACTATCCGGACATCCAGAGCGGCAGCTGTGTGCAATTGAACCAGAGCCCTCTGACCGAGTTGTACGTGACGTTGGACGTCATCCACGTGTCTGGAACAGAATCAGTAAAACAATTGGACTTTAGCTCCAGAGGCTGTCTGTTCGATAGTGAAATATCGAACGCTGTCAGCAGGGATTCGCTCAGCGATTGCATAATGAATTGTCGAATTAGGAATATCCGAAAGATTTGTGGATGTATTCCGTTCTACTTGCCGTCTAAGTCTGAGAATGAGGTGTGCGATCTCACTGACATTTTATGTTTGAACAGATGGAAAGGTTTTGTTCAGTACTCGATTTCCTATTATATCTTCAATAAACAGTAGAATTGATCAGTATATTTTAATAGATATATGGCGAGAGATATGGAGCGATGAAGGGTTTCTGTTGGACAATGGAGAGATTGACATAAATGCGCCAATTCCTCCTTGTAATGACTGCTTGCCTCCATGCGAAGAAGAAACGTATCGCGCTTATCAACACGTCATCGCACTGCAGCCGGAATCTCTGAATTCGCAGCCGGATTCTGAAAAATCCATCATCAAGTATGCAATTGAATAAAATATCTTAATACTATTGCAAGATGTATCGTAAAGAATGATATTTTTTTTTAGAAAATCCGTACGTTTCCAGAATCACTGTGTTCTTCATATATTTTTTTCAAGAGATACCGTCGTGCATCTGGCGTACACCGTCTTATCGACATGGTATGATTTATTAAGTAAGTATAATATATACAGTAATACCCCTGATAGCGCGTGTTCCGATAGCGCGAATTTGAAAATAAATCGCGGAATTCACCCTGATAACGCGAGCACATTCTATTCATGCATAGCTCGACCGTAAACTCTATGCCGTTTGACTAGGTGCGCCTGTGTTTTGATCTCGCTCGCACATATCTATGCTCTCATGTTATTACTTGTGCCCGTATTTCTCACCATTCACGCCTGATGTGAACCAATGAGCCACGGATATCATAATGCGCGTATGTCCGGCAATCGCATGCATGGCAACAGATATTTCATTCATCTAAGATTCATAATTTTTTTTTCATTGTTCTTAGTTTTTGACAGATTTGTATTTTTTTTTGCAAAATCTCCCTAACCCTAAATTTTGTATGTGCTTCATTATTCCGATAACGCGGTCCTAACTTTTGCGTTATCGGGGGTATTACTGTATATATATACAGTCAAACCTGTTTTCGTACGATTTTTTCTATGCGGTATATGTAAAAAAGCAAAATAATGTCCTAAAATATAAAAAAAATGCAGATGTCATAAGGTATTGCTTCATCCAATTACATTCCATATGTATTGCACTGTAACAGTGATGTTGAACCTTTTTGAAAAGTGGGTCAAATTTTTGTTTATTATTTTTTTAATAATATCCTGTGGGTCAAAACAGAGGCGTCACTTGAAAAGAGTAAGGAGGGTTGTGGATGTCAATATGTCAATTCGTCACGAATATTTTAATACTTTCAACCACCATTAATAGAATTGAACCATTTCCTTGAAATTCGTGAAAAAACTATTGTATTTTTTATTCAAAACGATTTAAAAACTTTAGGAAAATAATATATTTGTTATAAACTGGCATAGTCCGTCCGTGTCATTTCTGGGCTCTTGATATTCTCGAGCGGTTCCCGCTAAACTTCGGTGACATCATCGCCACGTGACTCTCAGGACCGGGTATAAATATGTCCCGTTTTGGAGCTATAATAGACTTTCGCTCACGCCGTCATGGCAGTCACATCTCCGTGATTTCTCTCGTACCGGAGATACGTCTCCGGGATCTTCATCATTATCTCATGCGGAAATGCGTATGCGGATATTTCGTGCACTATCATCGAGCAATGACGACGCCTGCAAAATCTCAATAAGCATCATCCAACAAACAAAGCGTGTTCACTTTATCTCGATCTTCGAAGCGCGATCGTCAACTACGGGCGTCGAACGTTTTGCTTGCCAGCAGTCGTGTACCTTTTGATACGCGAGGCTCAGGTGCTATAACATTGGAGGCAGCGACGGGTTCCATTTATTGGACTACTGTCGCGCCCCCTTAACATTTTGGTGGCAGCGGTGGGATACCTTTTCGGTACTATTGTCGCGCCCGCCTTAACATATTGATGAATTCTTCATCAATATCTTGACTTTTTTTTTAAAAAAAATGGATTATTATATGAATAAAAATAGTTATTCATGATATGCTTCATAATTTAATCGATATTTTTAACTAATCAATATGACGCATAAATGACACGCACACTCGGCGATGTCCCGCGGCAGATTGAGGACACGCCGCCGACTGAATTCTCTCGGCACGTGTAAATCGCATGGTATCACTCGTACTCAGCACATCGTACCACATGCGAGCGAGAAAAAACATTGCGCCTGTGGCAACGGAAGCGAATATTGTTGTTTTTATTTTTTTTTCGCAATTGTAGACAATAAGGAATAATGATTACTTATAACATATATTCTTTAGACGTTTCTAGACAAACACAAAAAGTTTGTGACATGTAGGAGTTAAATTCAAAGTTTTAATCGCGAAAAATCAGAAACTTGGAATCACAAATAGACGCCAACGGCACGACTAAGTTAACCTATCCGTTACGGCGGCTCGAAATCGGCCGCGTCGTCCGAAGGGGGTCTCTCAGGAACCCCAAGCATTTTATGTCGAGATTATTGATGAGTTCTTCAACGATTTTTTTAAAAATGGATTATTCTTTGAATAAAAATTCGTGATATGCTTCATAATTTGATTGATATTTTGGACTTTTTAACTAATCAATATGACGCGCAAAAGACAACGAAACGAATATTGTTGTTTTTATTTTTTTTTTCGCAATTACAGCCAAGAAAGATCAATTATTCGAGAAAAATCGAATACTTAGAATACGCAATATACCCCATCGGCACGGCTTCGTGGGCCAGTGTCTGATCCGCGGGTCATAGGTTCGCCATCACTGCACTATATAATCACATACGTTAATTACCGTCCTACAAAGAATTTACATAATCCTTGATCATGTCTTAAAATGTTTTTTTTTTAATATGTATATTTTTTATAGCTACTCGTGAGTTTTTGGAGGATTTTTTTTATGCGTTTTATTTTATACGGTCCCTATCCACCTCACAAAAACAAGTTTGATTGCATCCTCACAAAAACAAGTTTGATTGCATTGTAAATCTGGAAATATCCTAATAAAAAATGTTTTTATTATTTTTTATTATTTTCAGGTACTATGGGCGGATTATGCGGATTAGTTTTAGGTGCTAGTCTCATCAGTATTGTAGAAATAATTTATTATCTGTTAGGTGGTCCGGTATCGAGGCCCAATCCCCGTCGTCAACCGGACTTGCGCCAATTGTATTGGCAAGAGTTGCGAAATTATCGATCTAAATAAATAATAAATTGATTTAAAACGTTTTCTTCAATATCATATAGCATAAATTATTGCACAGATACTAAATAAATTATTAGATGTCTTAAACATTACTATTATGACATTCAAAGCACGGATAAGCACAATGGATAAGTGTTTAAATATTTAATGCAAATTTTATTATAATCACCGCAATCGAAAATGCCATCGAATATCCAATTGTTGTAAACACAATGGGTAATTTCATATATCTATGGCCACGATTTTGCTTTAAATCGGAAAAACAGCATCGTCGATTAGTCGTGAATGCGTATTCGGCGCGTTTTCAGCTATCTGAAATCAAAATGTTTGGCAAAATATTCAAAGAATTTATGCAGAATACGTCTATACATGGTTTAAAGTTTCTGGTCGACGATAAAATCCATTGGTCTGAACGGTATATATTTATTTTATTTTTTAATTATGATTATTTTAATTAAATATATCTTAAAAGTGTGCTATTTTTTTATATGCAGATTATTTTGGGTGATATGTTTGATATTTTCGTGGTATGGATCATCTTTGCTGATTATGGCATCGTGGAATGCTTTCAGAAATAATCCGATTTCCTTCGTGGTTGAGACCACGTACACGGATTGGACTACGGATTTTCCTTCGATTGCCGTTTGCGAAACGGAAAATAGCGAAAAGATCGAACAAGCTTCAGATAGGTAAGATTTTTTCAAAAAGTTTATTTTTCTCCCTAATCTCGAAGCAGCGATTTTAAGGCATTGTCATTTATTATATCGCATATAATTAAGAAAATGATTCAAAAATAAAAAAAATAATATATTTACGGTGGTATACATCCGCTCTGGTATAAGTCCAACTTGATATGCGTCTTGTTTGGACGCGAACATAATTGTTTGGTATAAAACCTTTGGAATACAGCTTGCGTGCGTTAAATGGTACACGCTTACGTCCTCGATCGATTGAATCCCAGAGGTGCTTTGAAGTGACCTCTAATATTCTCTATAGCAGGGGTGAGCAACCTTTTTTTACAACGACAAACTTATGATAATACAAACACTGACTCAAATTATGTCTTTATTAACAAAATAATTATAGTATAAAAAATACTGAAAACACTCATTAATATGTGGATAAAGATTACCTAACCGAGCCGTCACGGCGGCTAGAAACCAAACGCGTCGTCCGAATGGGGTCTATTTTCCTTTATAAATTATAAAATCCAAGCATTTCATACCTAAGATATTGAGAAAATCTTGATCAATATTTAATAAATTTTTTTGTGTGTTGCAACAGAACAATGCTGTTGGACATCGTGTTATAGGAGGGTTTCCTATACATTAAAATATTAGCTGAGATTTTTTCAATAGCATCTTTTTGTTAAAGATCTGTTATTTTTGTTTGTTAGCTTTTGGCTAATTGTAATAAATACTGTGTTCAATCTTTATGGAAATGAGAGGCTTTTAGGCTTATTTAACGTTCTTCTCAAACTTTTTATTCTTTTTAATAATAAATTATTTTACAGATTCTTCTCTTTTAATTGATCCGTCACGGTGACTCGAAACCAACCATGTCGTCCGAAGGGGGTCTATTTATAAGGGGAAATAGACCCCCTAGCATTTCAAGTCAAGATATTGATGAAATCTTCATCAATATCTTGAATTTTTTAAAAAAAAATGGACTATTCTAACAATAAAAATAGTTATTCATGATACGCTTCATAATTTGGTCGATATTTTAATCAATATGACGCGTAAATGACACGTGCACCCGACGATGTGCCGTCGCACACTGTGGACACACTACCGATAGACCGACCACCAAATTTTCGTGGTACGTATCACTAGTATACGTTTCACTCGCACTTGGCATATCGTTACGGATGCGAGCGAGAAAAAGCACCGCGCCCATGGCTACAGAAACGTATATTGTTATTTTTATATTTTTCGTAATTGCGGACAATAAGGTCAATGATTATTTATAATATTTATTTTTGGACGTTTTTAAACAAATACAAATATAATAAACCCTGCTTGGAGGAATTTGTGACCAGAAGCAGTGATTGAAAGTTGATTTTGAGGCTGTGCCTACAGCGGAGGATATTGTCTCTCTGGGCAGATCCATGGGTTTTAGATATGAATGATGGTGATGTGGAGGAGTTTGTTATTGTGGCATAGGGAATGCTGGCTACTGAAGAACTGCAAGAACTTGTGAAGGAGGAATACTATACTAAGATAGATACACTCTCCTCAGTCTCGAAGGAGGAGATAGAGGAATGTCCTACTTCAATAATCAAGGAAGTATTTGCCAATGGATGGATATCAAAAACTTTGCGGAGAAATACTACCCCAGCAAGCCGCAATACCATTATCTGGTATAACCATATAATGTCACATATCTAAAGCATCACACGATGAAGGCAGAAGCAAAATTCTTCGCACAGATTTTTAGTAAACGTCAAACCTGATGATCCTCAATCAGGTCTCTATAAAAGTACGAGAGTCGTCCACAAAGCAAGTTTCCCTGAGACTATTTACAGAAATGTGGAAGTATTTGGCAACATATTCGTCACTGGAAATGAGGCAACTTTTGTATCCCTGTGTCGTAGAAGTCTACCACTTGCGATTCTAATTATTTAACGGCCATCTACGCCACTTTGTCTTTCTCAAAACATTGACGCTAGTCGGACAGAGAATTCTTGAGGTGTAGGTAAAGATGTAGGGTGGATAACTAATCAACTCCCAGTTAGACTCTTAAAGGAGACTTGCTGTCAGTCGAAACCATCATGCACACTTTGTTGACCTGAAAATTCTCTGCATCATCTGCTTCCTCAGTACGTTAGGCCCGTCTCAGCTGATGATGAATTTCGATAGGCCCTATGTTCTGTGACCATTCAAAAATTTTATCACTGACCGTACTTCACAGTCGGCGAGAGTTGAAATAAGAGTAGGAAACTTAATTTGTGGACGCGCTTCATATAATATGACATAGGTCTTTTTTTCATGAAAACGGATTAAGATATGAGTTCAAGTATCTGAAACTGATAAAGGACGTATACCGAGGTACTACTGTTTTTTCTGTTATGTCAGAAAAAAGCAGGGAAATTGTTTTGCTTAGTCTACGACATTTGAAGATCAATTCTTCAATGAGCTAACGCGATGAGAGTGCATCATAACATCATATTCATAATCCAAATATGTCACTAGAAGGTTTCTCAAAATGTTTGCTACGTCCTAAAAATGAGCACTACTCCATAGAGCAAGAGCATGGATCTATAGTTTGAGATGTATCGACTTCTATGACCCAATCGAGTCATAGATCAAGATAATGAAAATCGTTGTTCCTACCACTGCCTTCCAGAATCTATATAGATTATCCATAGTTTCTAGAGTAGATTAAGATAAGTAGTCATGTAAGAAGATGACAGCCTTTCGGGACAGGAAGTTGTTAGTGCACTGTAATTTAATATGAAGTAAATATCTTGAACTCTTCGATAGTTGTAATAGTTCGAATAATGAAGTAATCCGCAATCCCCGGGTCGGTTCGGCCGATTTCGCCGCTGTATTTGGTCATCAATAAAAATGCTAATTAATCCCGAATTTGTGTCTCGTTTAATCTGAATGTAAAGAATTTAAATACATACCGTGTAAATTGATCAACCAATTCATTTTTTTAGTTTATGGAGTAAGAATCATGATTTCAATTTGGAAGAGGTTCTGAAAGAATTGGCATTCTTTAAAGGCGTCAGTTATTATTTACTGCAATTTTGTGCAACGTCCGATGCCGACGTCAACTGCCCTCAAAAAAATTTTACTCATTATGCAGAGATGGTAATCACTATGACTTATTACAAAAAATAAATAAATAAATTATACATCATAGTAAATATATAGGTTCGTAGCAGTTGCGATGAAATATTCAGTAACTGCACGTGGTCAGATGAGCTTTTCGACTGTTGCGAATATTTTCTGCCCATCGAGACAGAGCTTGGAGTATGCTATGCGATCAATTCCCTCCAGGGAAAGTATGGACTAATTTTAAAATGTATTAAAATCAATTATATGTCTAATAATAAACGTATATTTCAGAGATCCGAATGGTAAAAAATTATTAATGGATAATAATAAAATAACAGGTCCAGGCACTATAAATATGAATATACACGTCCCATCCAATGTAAGTTTAATAATATCAATATTATTAAATGGATATTTTTCTGGACTTTAAAATTTGTATAACAGTGCCCCTTTTTATAGATATACATAATTGGCGAAGAAGAAGTACCTGCATTAACCTCACGTCGGATATATTAGTAGTTGCCGGACAGATTCATTATAAGTACGAAACATAATAATCTTAGCACTAGTCCTTAATAATAAGCTTTAGTTACCTCGTTGATCTCTTTCTTTGTCAAAATTGTCTGTAAATAGTTAGTAAAAGTATCTATCATGAAGAAAAGGGATATGCTATGAAAGAGATGGTTAAATGACTGAAATGTAACGTTGTACTTCCGGTTAAATACAATTAGTCAGGACCTGGATCTACACAGGATTGCCCCAAAGTATCGATTGGTGCTAAGGACAGACTGAGGAAATTGACTCTAAATATTAGAATAGGGAATAGACAATACAAAAAGGGCTTTAATCTTGAAGAAGTAGTAAAACTGAATATCTTCTATAACTTAGAATATAGACAAACTCAATTATTGGGTTGTTCGGAAATTCATTTCGTTTTTTCCCATGATAAGACTTAATTGTACTTTATCACAGCCAACTTCACACTTAAGCCGCATAATCATTATATATTTTAACAGCTGATTGACAAGGCTTGCATCTGAAAAAGTTTGCTATTCTACGCAGTAGTTTTTGGTTGCTACCCTTTCAAATATGGAATGTGAAAAGCAGCATTTTAGGCATATTTTACTTTTTTACTATCGAAAAGGTAAAAATGCTGTTCAAGCAAGAAAAAAATTATCCGATGTGTATGGAAAAGATGTATTGACAGAACGCCAGTCCCAAAACTAGTTTGATGAACGAAAATTTTGATATTGAAGATGCACCACGTTCTAGAAGGCCAGTTGAAGCTGATGAAGACACAATAAAGGCATTAATAGCAACTCGCCGAGAGATTAAATTGATCAAATTCGACTGTAAATGATCATTTGAAACGCCTAGGTTTAATCTCAAGGCACGACATATGGGTTCTTCATATTATTACGGAAAGAAATGTGTGCCGTCGCGTTGACGGCTGTGATTTGCTTCTTCAATGTCAAGAAAATGATCCATTTTTGAAGCGCATCATCACTGGGGACGAGAAATGGGTTGTCTAAAAGAATGTTAAACGCAAGAGATCATGGAGTAAAAGAGATGAACCGGCTCAAAGCACGTCGAATGCCGATATTCTTAAAAAAAGATGATGCTATTTGGTGGGATTTCGAAAAAATCGTTTTTTTAGCTTCTACCGGACAACACGACGATCAATTCTGATGTGTACTGTCATCAGCTGGACAAATTGAATGATTCATTTGAACAGAAAAGGTCAGAATTGATCGATAGAAAAGGTGTGGTCTTCCACCAAGATAATGCGAGACCTCATACAAGTTTGTTAACTCGCAAAAAGCTTTTATAGCTTAGATGGGATATACTGCCACATCCACCACACTCTCTAGATATGGCACCTTCTGATTATTATTTGTTCCGGTCTCTACAATTTTTTTTAAAGGAGAATAGTTACCTCGATCAGTTTTTAGCCAGCAAAGAACAAAAAAATTATGAGTTTGGAATCATGCTACTGCCAGAAAGATGGAGAAGGGTAGTTCATTCCATTCTGGACAATATATAAATCAATATAATATTTATTCACTATAAAAAAACTGATAGAAACCTTATTAACACATTGCCTACGGAGGACGTAGATTCCACGTCAAAAGCGTATTTGTGTATGTCCGGGGCGCGCATAACACACGCTAGCCGACAAAATCAATTACCAACCAGATCCCAAAATGTTTAGTGATTTCTGCTTTCGGATTTTTTTACATTAACTATCCAGCAAATGTTTAAGTTCCAGTAATTTATTTTTGGCTCAATATCTTGATTAATAAAAGAGTTATGATTTTTTTTGTAAAAGACGACGCTTCACCAAATTTCGGCGAATGCGCCCCGCCCCAGCGCAAGTTTGACCGCGATTCGCCCCGTAGGCAATATGTTAATGATGATCTCTAAGATCTCACGAAACAGTCCATTAAAGAATGGCCGAGAAACAATGACTTCCAATTTTATGCATCAAATTCCTTATTAACCTCTTTTTAATCCGTCCCGTTCAGAGCCATTCGTTTAAGACTTGTACACTCGCAATTGATTGCTGATAATATAATACCTAATTACAATATGTTAACTTCTAGGCGACATATTGCATTGAGAAGCATTGAAAATGATTTGGCTGCTCGCAAAATATCTGCAGCCCAACGGCGATGTAAATATCCCGACGAGGACCCAGCTTCCGTCTACAGATACCATTCGTACACCGCCTGCACCGTCCAGTGCAGAAAGGATGCCCAATTAAAAATATGCAACTGCACCAGTTTCTTCATGCCGAACACTTCTCAAAGCCTGCACTGCGGATTGGACGGGTTGACGTGTCTGCACGAGCACTACGGGGAGCTATCGGTGCTGAGGGCCTCCTGGGGCTCCCGCAGCGGACTCTACTGCAACTGTCAACCTTCATGCACAGAGACCGATATATCGGTCATCGCCGACGACAGAACGGCGACTCTATACTCGCATTCGCACGTCGAAATATCGTTGGACTTCTTGCCGACCGAAAGGTTCAGACGCAACGTCGTCAGAGGACCGCTGGATCTAGTCGGTGAGTCAGACAAAAATAATTAAACGCTTCAATATATTATGTTAACATTTATTTTCAGTATCGATGGGAGGGACTGCTGGATTGTTTTTGGGCGCGAGCATTCTTAGTTTCGTAGAGTTGCCGTATTTCTTTCTCGTGCGAGGTTTTAGAACATATTTTTCAAAAAGACAGCATTCGGCTAATGATAAATCAGCTTCTGGAATCGTAGTAAAGTCGGAGAAGAAAATACCAACTCCAAATTATTTCAAGACGAAAAAAACTAGCGTCGGCATTGAGAAAGCGAAACAGAAACGGCAACCGTTCAACGTCCAGAATCGCACTGTACTCATTAAACCCGCAGATGATAACAACAGAAGGAGATTGTACAACAATTACACTTCAAGAATACAATTTCAAAATTAGATTTATATATTTTTTTATTTACATGACACCTGACCCGGAACGAGTCCCTACCACCTGAACAGGATTACGTCATCTTTGCCTATCCTGGGCCTCCTCCATCCATCGTCCAAGCCCCAACAGAGATGCGTCCGCCTCAAGCCTATTTTACCAATTTAATTTCGGCCTCCTAGAGGGGAGAGTTCCCCTCTGTTTTAGTTTTAGTTTTTTTTTTCTCCATTGATATTAGACTTAGGCCACATAGTCTTTCCTGACCTTGTGAGCTTCATAGCATGTTTTAATTCTGTTTGGGGCAGAAAATGAGCGTTCTGCTGACTCCAGTGGTACTTGGAATAGTTAAAATTAGTTTTTCCAGTTTATAAACTTCTTGAAACCCCTACTTAATATTTTTTTTTTCCATAAATTTTACTAATTCATTCATTAGGAGCTGGAAGTATTTTAATTTTGATAGAATGCGCTCTCAAGTATTGTATTAAACAACTGAGATCGAGTAGACGCATGTGCTGCGACTTGCCAGCACGCCTTCGGCCGTTAAATTGCTCGCTGAGACCCTACGTCCAAATATTCGACGGTACTGTATACGGTTGCGCACGTGTAAGGTTGTGCTGCGGTCATAGCGAACGCCTTGCCCATTACATTGCATATACGATATCCTGCCGGCCGTTTACAAAAATACTTTAAATATTCAAACCTTAAATATATGTTTCATGTTCTATATTTTACGGGTGTGCGGCACATACCTAGTACACCCTGAATATACGCCTCTGGTATGGACCATCCTGTCGCTGCCCATTCGGGTTACATGCCTTGCACAACGTAGGCTTTAGGTGAGAATGTATGAGGGCAATGGTATATTATATATACCAGGTATACTCCATACCAGATTCCATCGCCCGCAAGAATAGGTTACGCAATGATAGTTTTATAAATTCTCAACTTATTCAGCCTCAAAAACATCCTATTCCCCAGTAATTTAGACAGGGTATAATGGTACAAATTCTCTTTTTGTTTACAGACTCTTGAAGGTCTGAAACCACATTGATAGTCTTCTGTCTCTTCTGGGTTGATTTAAATAAATTATAGTCGGAAGGTGCTATATCAGGTGAATACGATGGATGTGGCAGAAGTTCCAAATCTAGTTCTCTGATTTTGTCCTGGGTGATTTTTCTGCATGAGGTCTAGCATTATCATGCTGTAAAATTCTCCTGTTGTTGCGGTTAACCAGAACAATCTGTTTCGTATCTGGACAATAAAGATGCACAGATTGTTACGCGTTGCTCCAAAGCCTTTGGGGAGAGATCGTGCGGTACCCAAATTCCTCTTTTTACCAAGCTTATCAAATGATTTTGCACAGTTGTTATTGGACAGGCAAGGTTCATGTGACAATTCCTTCACTGTTTTACGCGGATCAGCTTCCACCAATGAATTTAGGGCGTCATTGTCGATTTTGAGGGGTCTTCCTGTTTTTGGTTTGTCCTTTAAATCCCTATCACCACTTTTGAACTTTTTAAACCATCTAAAGCACTTTCGCAGTTTCATGACGTCTCCATAAATATCGCAGATGGTCTGTGTAGCTTTTTTCGGCTTTAATCCCTTAAATGCCTCAAATAAAAACAGCATGAAATCCCGCAAATATGTCTCTTCAATCTCAGGCTTCTGCATTTTTCTACTACGGCAAAGAAAATAAAAAAAATGTAAAAATGGCAAGAGTAAAAACGACGTACTAACTCAACGGTAACCGGTGACAAACTGGTTTTAAAGTGACGCACCAGAAAAAATGAAATTTGTAGCCGTTTTACCTAACATATTTAAAATTTCTTATTTTAAAGTCTAGCTCAAATGGTAAAGAAGTTTTAGGTACAGATTTTTGCCAATTGAATTTATGATCCGTCCCACAGTGCGCCCTGACGGATGGGTTAATTAAGTCATAATTATAGCACACTATTGATTATCCAGGCTAACGAGTATTACTGACTTTATTTTGTACCAAGGCTGTTTACTCCTTATATTTAATTTAATCAAGTCATCATTTATTTATTTATTTGTTTCTATATTCGCTTGTATCGTTGATTTAGTATTGTCATCTTCAAATATTCATCTGTCCCTTTAAAAGATCTTGGTTTTTTAGTCACCAAAAATTTAATTTAGTGCTATCTTCAAGAACAGTTTGGGTACCAACTTCATATTCTTCCAAAGTGCAGCCAAATATATAATAATAATTTTTTATTTAATGACAATTGCATAAAAATGCATTTTAATTGAGCATGCCATTTATTACGTGTCATATTTGAATGAATAATTAAACAAACTGCATTTATGAGATGTTATCACAGTTTAATGATACCGCATAATGTTCGGAAAATTATTGAAAAAAAAATTACTATTATTGCAATTGCTGAAAACATGGGTTACGGACCGAGAGCTGTTATCAAAGACTATCTGCTAAATTCGTCTTTTCATGGCCTCAGATTCATAGCCGATGATCAACGACACTGGACAGAAAGGTGAATATTATATTTATTTATTTAATCAATTGAATTTAATTAATTATATTATAATTAAAGATTGTTTTGGATCGTTTGCGTTTTGCTGTGTTGGTACGGCTCCGGCCTCTTGACACTTGCATCCTGGGATGCGTTTCAAAACAATGCAATCTCGTTCGTCATGGAGACAACGTACATCGATTGGAAAACGAATTTTCCGGCGATCGGCATTTGCGAAAATGATAACGTCGAACGCGTCTATGCTGCATCTGACAAGTACTTGACTATATATTAGGTAAAGTCAAAAGAAACGTCATTTTTTTTTATTTTGTGAAAAAAAATATGTTAACAAAAGCTTTTTTAACATTTCCGCTTTTAACCTATCTAACAGTATAGCTCTGCTGTGATAGTTTGGCCAGGGTTTTATAGTTAGTAGTGAATTACGCCAAAAAAATCCAACCAAACACAAAGAAGGACCTTTTTCAAGGTCAATGACGGTCGAGGGGTAGAAACAGGTTCTTGATTTGAAGAAAGCCACTGTTATTTTTCTTCTCGGGTTGTTGTAGAGGACCCACTTCTCATCCCCAATAACGATCCTTTTAAAAAATGGATCGGTTTCATGCCTGGACAATAGCGATGAACAAATGGTTACCCGTTGTTCCAAGGCCGTCGGCGATGCTCGTGTGGTACCCAAATTCCCTGTCTATGTTTTTTTCCAAGTCTTTTCAAATGGTTTTTTACTGTCGACCAGGGACAGCCGATGTCTAGCGATAATTCCTTTATTGTTTATCGAGGATCAGATTCTACCAGAGAATTCAATGCGTCATCGTCGATTTTTAAAGGTCGTCCTGATTTTGGTTTATTTTTTAACTTTCTGTCGCCACTTTTGAATTTTTTGAACCATCTATGGCATTTTCGACTATTCAATATGTCGCCATATGTATCACAAATGCTCTGGTAGCTTCTTTTGCTTTTAATCCTTTGTCGAACAAAAACGTAAATGTGCCTCGTCAATTTCTGGCTTGGACATTTTCACTATGGGTAAAAAAAATATGAGAACATGTGAAAAAGTAAGACAAAAAACAGAGCTTCAAAATGACACCAACCTTGACGTGGTCAGCAGGGCAACCCGAGGTAAACTGGACGGCAAAGCATGCAACAAGAAAAAATGACATTTCTTTTGACTTTACCTAATATTAGGGGGACCGAAAAGTAATCAAAATATTTCTTGGAAAAACTGTTCCGAGTGCGTTTTTTACTTCTCCAACATTATTATTATTTTTACCTCTTAAAATATGCTCTAACGATCTGGAAAGGTGGTAATCCGACGGCGCGAGATCCGATGAATATGGAAAGATGTGTTAAAAGATCCAATCCAAGCTCCCTTATTTTATCCCGTGTTATTTTTGCAGTGTGAGGCCTCGCGTTATCTTGTTGAAGGATACTTTTCTGTTATTGACCAGAACAGATCGTTTTTTTATGAGCTTTTGTTTCATTCGCTCGAGTTGTTCACAATACAATACTTCTACGGAAGTAAGCCATTGTTTTTTCGTACAGGATTATTGTATAGCACGCACTTCTCCAGTTACAATTCGCTGTAAAAACGGATTAGCTTCATACCGAGACAAAAGAGACGCGCAGCTGGTACGCCGTTGATCAAGCGCCGTCTCCGTCAATTCATGAGGAACATAATTTTCCTATGCGTCGAAGATGTTCCTGAACTGTAGACCATGGACAGCCATTTTTTAATAATTCCTCAATTGTTTGACGAGGATCTGAATCCACCATCGTCTTCACGATATCATCATCTAATTTTTGAGATTGAGAAACTTTGATTACTTTTCGGTCCCCCTAATATTAATTAATATACTTGTATTATTTATTAATAAAATATTATTTCAGCATTTGGACGCCCGTGCATGAAGTCGAGCTCGAAGAAGTGTTGAAGGAACTTGCGTACTTTAAAGGGTTAACATTTTACACGCTTCAGTATTGCAATCGCGATGACGCAGACCCACTGTGTCCCAGATCAAATTTTTCGTTTTATGCGAACATTGTGAGAAGCACCTGCGAACAATCTATTGCTAATTGCAAATACAACAACATACCCTTCGACTGCTGTAGCCAATTTCTGGAAATCGAGACCGATATCGGACGCTGTTACATCTTAAATTCGATACAATCTAAGTAATAACTTATTATAGTGTAAACATAGATAAAGATTTCATCAATATCTTAATTTAAAATGCTTGGGGTCTATTTTACATAGTAAATATACCCCATCGGGTGACGCCGTTGGTTTTGAGCCGCCGTGACGGATCAATTAAAGCGGTATCATCCAGTTTTAGCGGTTTTCTTGACGAATTACAAGTAAAAAAATGCGTGATGTGACAAATTAGCCCGAAAAATTATTTTTATTATTAAGATTAAAACAACTGTATTACATATTATTTTTTGTACTAAGAAAATCCTCGTAAAACTAGGCACATTTTGTTAAGTGGATTTTTATTAGAGAGTGTTGTTAAATTAGATATATCTAGTCAGCCCCCCTATAGCGCTCTCCACTATATAGAAGCGTGTGCAACAGTTCCTCCTACAGTGCTTCCTTCTATATCACCGTTTTATAAAAAAAGGCTAAACTTTAAAGGTCAAATTACATATTTCATAAATATCTAATGCAATACCGTGCGAAATAAAAATCAATGCCCCTTTGTTTCACAACAAAATATAACACGCGCGCGTGATTCATGTTATTCAAAATATGCGAATGGAAAAATATTTGAAATACTGATTTTGTATAATTTACAAAATACGATTAAAAAAAACCTAATCTCAGATTTTGTATAGGTGCCTAGTCTTCTATAACGTAATATTTATCTCGTCGCTATAGGAGGGTTGACTATATATTTTAATTTTGGGAAGTTTATCCCAAAATTGTCTCTGAAAAAGTAGGCAACAATGGCACAGCTCAAATTAAATAAACTCAACCTGAAAGTTCAAAAAACTTCATCCATTTAATCTTGAATTAGCTTCTTTCGATATTTGCTTGTTTTATTTTATAATAATTTTTAAATAGTACTAGATGTTAATTTACTTTAAAATACTACCTTATGTTTTGGAATTATCTAAATAGTTATTGAAAATATGTTTTATTACCAACAGAAAAAAAAGAAGGGCCAAAAAATTAAGAATGGTAACTAATCGAAAAAAAAAACAGGGATTGCTATCAATAGAAGTATTGATTCCTGCCACTGTAAGTAATAAATAATTATATGTATTAATGAATTATTAGCTTTAACAATTGAAATAAGCGTAAGTTCCCCAATAGTCACCTAGCCGTGGCGATGGGGCCTATGGGAGAACCCCAATAGTTTATCACAAACTTTCTGTATTTGTCTAAAAAAGTCTAATGAATAAATATTATAAATAATCATAGTTCATTATTTTCTCCAACTGCGTAAAAACATAAAAAGGACAATATTCGCTTCTGTTGCCACGGGCGCGATGTTTTTTCTCGTTCGCATCCGTAATGATGAGCCGAGTGCGAGTGAAACCGTGCGATTGACACATGCAGCGAGAGTAGACTCATGAACTATATTTTTTCTTAGAATAATCCATTTTTTTAAATAAAAGTTTAATCAATATCTTGACTTGAAATACTTGGAGTCTATACTCCATTCAACAACTTCGACTTATTTAAAAAGAGATATCATTACCTTCCTTTGATGTCAGCTGAGTTTAATTCTTGTTCAACCGTGTAAGGGATGCAATTTTTTGTCGGATCAAGAACTAAAAAAGACGATCACGTACTTCTTCGTCTTCTAGGCTTTCTAACCCCAACACAAAATTGCTGGAATTGAATAATATTATTTTTACAGGTATATACCATAGGCGAAGAAGAAGTTCCGACGTTAACAACACTGCAGTCAGATTATTTTTTGGTTTCCGATGGGGTTCGTGTTAGGTTTGTCTATATTTTAATGAATCAAATGTCTATCCTCCACATCTGCTATTGGAGAATTATTGAAGTGACTCGTATCTCCATGTTTCACGGTACACTTGATATGGTATTAGAATCTTCATTGCTTTACTTCTGCAGAAGACACATTGCAATCAGAAACATTGAGAACGATCCGGATGCACGTGGAACGACACCAGCCCAACGCAACTGTCGATACGTGGACGAAAACGACTTGGACGTCTATCCCTATTATTCGTACAGCGCCTGCACTGTCCAATGCAGAAAGGACAACCAGAAGAAGTTCTGCAACTGCACGGATCACTTCATGCCGAACACGGGTTGATTGCGAATGAATTAGAAATCATCTTAAACAAAACATCTAGTGAATGCAATGCTTTGTTTCAGTCGAAAAAGAGAGATGCAACCTTAAGGGATTGGTGTGTCTCAATCAGTATTTCAGCGATTTGTCAGTCATGAGACCGGAGTGGGCCAGACGCAGCGGACTCGTCTGCAACTGTCCTCCGTCTTGCACGGAAGTCGACATCACCGTGATCAAAGACGACAAGGGAACGTTAGTATTTTTTTTTTACAAATCTCATCATTGATTTTAATGATGTATCATCTTCACAGGATGGGAGGAACTACTAACTTGGTTGAAATAGAGTTGGAGTACTTGCCGACGGAGAAGTTCAAGCGTGACGTTGTGCGAGACCGTCTGGATTTAGTAGGTAATTCCCGTTCTTAATTAATTGCGATAATTTCTGGAATACTCGATGGATGTTACCTGCTTTTTTGTTCATCAAGTATCAACAGGAGGTACTGCGGGACTTTTCGTCGGCGCCAGTCTACTGAGCTTTGTCGAGTTGATTTATTATTTAACGTTGCGTTATTATGGAACGGTGTATATGAAAAAGAGGCGAGCTGCAGAAAACGGCAATGGTCCAGCTGCTGTGCAGTATATAAACGAATTCAATAACATGCCCATTGTGGATTTAAAGAGGACAAGGAGTGCACTGCACCAGTTTACAGTATAATTAATATGCTATATAGTACTAAATTTTCTTCGCTTTTAAATAAATGAATTCGCATTATTTCTGATCCTTCTTATTCTTCTAATTACTCTCCTTATTAAATATCGGGTCTCATCAATTTCGTCAACATAAATTCGCGGCAGATTGAATTCACGCATATGGAAAAAAACGATAATATCGAATAATCGGTTCTTCATGTAAATTTTTGATTTCACTGCCTTTAAACAAGTTAAAATTTGATTCATCTGAAAATATCCTATACGAGCTGGGACAAATCTGGACCTTCCAAACTGGAAACCAATTGCAGATGTTGTAGAACACGCCAGCTTCTTTCTGCCCAAACAGCGTTTACTTTTCACATGGTCTGCAGAAGATGATATTTCGGCGTAAGATGTATCCGAAGTATTAAATTTTATAATTTCTAGCATTATCCAGAACCTTATTCTGAAGATGTAATGGTATAGTTTTCCTTTATATTCTTTTTATCTTCTGAAATATATATTATTAACCGAGCCGTGTCGATGGGGTCTATTTGGTACCCAAAGTATTTGTACTCTTACGTATCACTCACACTTCGTACCGGATGCGAGCGAGAAAAAATATCGCGCGCGTGGCAGTAGAAGCGAATATTGCTATATTTATTCGTTTTTGAAATTGTAGACAATAAAGGAAAATGATTATTTATTTATTAGACTTTTTAGGCAAATATTAAGGGGGCGCGATAGTAGTACCAAAAAATGGTATCCCATCGCTGCCACCAAATTGTTAAGGTACACGGACTCGAGTATCAAAAAGGTACACGACTGCTGGCGCCAAATTATAACCGTCCGGTAGTTGACGATCGTTTTGAAGATCGATATTAAAGTGAAACACGCTTTGTTTTGACAATGATGTTTATTGAAGAGATACTGGTGTCGTCAGTTCGATAGGTTTATCTCTGTTCCGATGAAGAAAATATTCTTGGTACTGTAGAAGATTCCCAATGATTCCTTTGGTACTGGATTCGAAGTAGAGGTTCCCAAAGATTCCTTTGATACTGGATTCGAAGCAAACTTACCTTTGCTTACGAAGAGATGATCTCGATATGAGAGTAAGACTTGAACTCTCCTCTGATGAAAATTACTTCTGCCAAGGTAATTAACTGTTGATCAACTACCCCAGCTTGATCTCAAGGCGTGGTCGGCTTCCAATTCGTCGGAATAGTGTCCAATACTTTGCCATCTTCTGGCGTTAAAGGGCCGGTTCTTCAATATTGTTAATTTTCAATTATAAGTCACCTGCGTTGCTGTGGTTTTACAGCTCCTTCTTCAAAATGACCGTGGAATTCTTCGGTTGCAATTACAGTAATACCCCCGATAGCGCGAGAGTTGGGACCGCGTTATCGGAACAACGCGTTATCGGGATAATGAAGTACATACAAAATTTAGGATTAGGGAGATTTTACAAATCTGACAAAACTAAGAACAATGTAAAAAAAAATTGAATCTTAGATGAAT